>JASDQU010104400.1:19552-32666 GCA_032191745.1 Picea mariana | reverse complement strand
CGAAGCTTCAAGGGACCCCTTGAGCTTCGAGCCAATAACTTATTTTTGGATTGGAGAATTGGAATTACATGTATGAAAAACACTTAAAACATAATATATATTGAAAGCAAAATACTTACGAAAAGATTAATTAATTAAAAAATGTAAATAATTTCTTATTAATTGTTTTCTTGTTATGATTTAGTCACTTTCATACATTTCATTTCAAACTATTGGAAAAATCTATACATGTGTTAAGAATATAAAATATCAAATGAATAATTTAGTTGTGTTGTTCCATCACATGATTTAACATCTTGATAATCATGACTAACTAAGTATGTTTGGCTCTCCTGAAAAGCAATGTGTCAATGACTTTGCCTAGTTAGTTCCTTCTTCCCATCCTGAACCCCTCACCTTCGAAGCCGACCAGCCCCGACCTACTCTCCCAGCATCTTCCCGCGACTGTTCACTTCCCTCCTCCTTGACTACTTCCCCCCCTCTACCTGCATCTTTAACCCCATCCTCTTTGCCGTCTCCTCAGGACGGACCCTCCCCCTCCCCTGTAGCACTTGCTGACCATTCGCTCCTCCCTGGTTACAATCAATCAGTGGAGGATGATACTCCTCTCTTGGATGCGCTGAGTACCTCTTCTACTGCCCTATTTACCCCGGACATTGCCACACAGATTCCTCTATTTCGAGGCAAAGAGATCATTTCTCCTTCAATTGAAGCGGGACAGTCATCAAACACACACTCTGTTTCACAAACTAAATTCTTTGCTTGGTCGAGAGGTCTGGGGATCGAGCTCTCTCCTCTTCAGACGAGGAGCGCTAGAAAAAAGAAGGATGGCTCGGTTACACAACATTTAGTCTCGGGAGAACAAACACTTGACGGGAAGGCCCTTAGAGCATTGAAGGCCATTGCACGCTCCAAGTAATGATAATGCTCTCTCTGAATATACAAGGGATCGGGGGCACCCTCAAGGCTACTTCCTTCCGAGGTCTTCTGGAACACACAAAGCCTGATGTTATATTTCTACAAGAAACTCTTTCTGCTGATCACTCTACCAGAGATTTCCTACATCGTTTCCGTCCCCTTTGGGTCTCAGCCGCATTAAGTTCTATTGGTAACTCAGGAGGCATGCTGGTGGCTTGGGATCTAGCGTTCTACGACCTTAGTACCTGCTTAATCTGTGGAGGCATTTTGTGTATTGGCAGATGTTTTGACTCCAACCAGGAGTTGGCTCTTTTAAATGTATACGACCCTTGCCTCGACTGACCACTATTTTGGACCCAACTAGCACATAGTGGCATCCTCGCCCTCCCAAATCTTATCCTGGGAGGCGACCTCAACATCACCCTCTCATCGGATGAACATTGGGGATCTGCTTCTTTAACAGGATCTGGATGTAATCTATACAGAGACCTCTTTAAATCTTTTAACCTTGTTGATGTCTTGCCTATCATTCTAGTCCCCACCTGGCGAAATGGGAGAAGGGGCTTGGAAGCCATTGCCAAAAGGCTTGACCGATTCCTTATTTCCGAGACTTTCTTCACTTCTTCCGTCTCCCCCTCCTCCGGAGTCACACTTCCCTTCTTCTCTGACCACACGCCCATAACTCTCACATTGAATCCAATCGTCCGTCTTAAGCCTTTTCCCTTTAAATATAACCACCACTGGGCCGACTCCTCAGATTACTCTGCACTGGTTCATTCTGTTTGGAACGACCCGCGGTTCCTGAGGGAATTAAATCCACAGACGAGACTTGTATGGAAATTAACTATTCTAAAAGTGCACACCAAAAGATGGACAAAACAAAAACAGGTCGTTGAGGGCTTCGCCTTGAAACAACTGGAGCTCGAGATCACCGATCTTATCACCAATTCTACCTCTGTGGCACTTACTTTGGATGACGAGGCTACCCTTAAAGATTTGGAGGAGAAAAGGAAAGCAATTCTACTAGACGAGGAAAAAAGATGGCGACTCAGAAGTCGGGCAACATGGCTTAAATGGGGCGACTCCAACACTAAGTACTTCCATAAAGTGGCAAATCTCAACAGGAACAAGAAGCACAACTGGTCCATTGAACATGAAAATGAGGGGATCATTCGTGGACAGGAGGCACTCAAATCGGCAGCGGCCTCTTACTTTGAACTTCTCTTCAAATCCAACAACGAGCTACACTTGCCGAATAAAGTTTCTACTGCCAGTCTTTACACTAATTTGGTATCTGCAGCTGAAGCCGTTGATCTATATAAGCCGGTCACCCTGACGGAGCTCAAAACTACGCTATCTCTCCTCAAAAAAGAGAAAAGTCTGGGCCCCGATGGCTGGACGGCCGAATTTTTCTCCCATTTTTTTGACCTTGTTGGATCAGATCTTCTTCTGATGGTTGAGGACGCGCATATTAAGGGTAAAATCTCCAGCAGCCTCAACTCTACTTTCCTGGTGTTAATTCCAAAGACAGACCAGCCTTCCTCCTTCAACGATTTCAGACCGATCTCCTTATGTAACTTAGTTTACAAGCTCATTGCAAAAGTCATCTCCACACGGATCAAGCCGATTTTGGAAAGGAGTCTCTCGTTTGAACAACTCGGTTTTCTTAAGGGAAGAAGGATACATGATGCCATTGGTGTGGCCCATGAGAGCATCCATAGCATCTTTCAGAAAAAACAAAAGGCGTTAATCATGAAAATTGATCTAAAAAAGGCATTTGACAATGTGGACTAGGATTTTCTTAGAATCATCCTCATCTTGGTTGGATTTGGGATAAACTTCACGGACTGGATAATGTCCTGTGTTTCCAGTGCAAACCTATCAGTTCTGATCAATGGGGAGGCATCTAGATTTTTCAAAAGCGAAAGGGGGCTCCGCCAGGGATGCCCACTTTCCCCCTACCTCTTTATCCTAGTTTTAGAAGGGCTGAGTCTACTCCTCAATAAAAATGTGGCCGAGCACCGTATTTCAGGTATACAGGTATCAAACCACATCAGGATCGTCCATCTTATGTTCGTGGACGATATACTTTTATTTTCAAAAGCAGATGAATTGGAATGGACCGCTCTTCTGGATATACTTCAGATTTTTTGCAAGGCTTTGGGGCTGACCATCAATCCCTTAAAGTCCTCGGTCCATCATTGGGGCCTGTCGGTGGCTGATCTCTCTTCTCTTAAAGGACTTTTCCCCTTCACCTTCTTTGACTTATCCCTAGGATTCAGATACTTGGGGTATCATCTAAAGCGGGGAGCCTCCACGGCTACTGATTGGACTTGGCTGGTGTCATCTTTTGAATGGAAAATTGGATTTTGGTGCAACAAATGGTTGTCCCTGGGGGGACGTCTCATCCTGGTTAAATCGGTTCTACAAAGTTTGGCTGTATATTGGATGCTACTGGAACGGATCCTTGCCAAAATCATTTCTCTGCTCCGCAGACTATCTTTCAACTTCCCGTGGAACGACCTTGTGGGAAATAGGAGATTCCACCTTTGCAGTTGGCAGTCGCTCTCTAGGCCAAAAAGGGAGGGAGGATGGGGACTAAAGAATCTCTGCATCTTCAACAAGGCGTTATTGGCATGTTCCTTTTGGAGAGCGATTTCCATCGATAACATTTGGCACCGGGTTATCAAGGACAAATACTTAGGTGACCAACCTCTCTCCACTTGGCTTCGGAAGTCTCATCTAATACAGAGCTGGGCTTCTCCCTTCTGGAAGGGACTGGTGTCTTCCTCACAGGTGATCTTACACTGGCTTCGCTGGAGTCCGGGATCGGGAAAAGAAATTAATCTGGGCAGAGACAAACTCATAGGCCTAGATGATCTCTCGATTCTGTCCTTACAGCTCAGGTCTCTTCTGAGGTCTCACAATATTTCTTCCCTTGCACAGTTAATGAAAGAGAATCGTGCCTTTCCCCTCCCTGATCATTGGCTGCACAGAAGCGATTTGGCCCTCGAAGGACCTACAGCTTTGGAGCTTGACTCTTTCACGACTGCCTTAAAGTGCTCGGGCCTCTCCCTCACAGATGCACAGGACACCCTCACCTGGACAGGGGGCGATGGATCGGGGATTGTAGAAGCTAAGAATGTTTATGCTGCACTCCGTTCGGATAGGGTGATTGAGGCTCAGCCTTTGTGGCTCCGTCGTTTATGGACTTGGCAGCTTCCCTTAAAACTAAAGTTATTTTTTTGGCTCGGTGTTAATGATAAACTCCTCACCTGGGAGAATCTCCTTAGAAGAGGATGGCAAGGACCTGGGATTTGTGTCCTTTGTAGAAGAGACTCGAAAAACATCCATTACCTGTTTATTCACTGTGCTTTTACACAACACATCTGGAAGCACACCCTGCAACACTTCTCCCTTCCTTTCCTCTGGACCGGTGTCACTTTTACTACATGTTTCCACTCCTGGTATACTGTCCAAGCTGTGCCTCCTACCCTGACAGTTTTAGTTAGCTGGCACATTTGGCTAGAGCGTAACAAGGCGCTCTTTGAGGATGCTTCCCCTTCTCTTCGGGCAGTCTGCCATAGATCACAAGTCTCTTTCCATTGACATCAGTCTTCAGACTTGGCACATCTTCACAAAGGGGTGGATTATATCTTACCAGCAGGCTACTCTGTAGCTTTTTTTGATGGAGCAGCGCAGTCGACCGGTTTATGTTGTGGTGCTGGTGGCACATTCAAATCTCACCCGGAGAGGACTACAAAGTGGTCACTTTGTTGTGGTAGGGGTTCGAATACCAAAGCCGAGCTTCTTGGCTTATGGACAACACTAGCGCTGGCTTCCTTTTGGTCCCTAGATCACCTACAGGTCATAAGTGACTCAAAAGTAATCATTGACTGGATTAATGGTTCGTGCAATCTCCATTCCATTCACGTCGAGGGCTGGAAACATAAAACACACCTGCTGGCTCGTTCCTTCACAGATATCTCCTTTCGCCATCTCCCCAGATCCTACAATTCTGAAGCGGATGCACTCTCAAAGAGAGCTCTCAGTCAAGTGGTGGGCAGATTGTCCATCTACCATTGTGACAGAGGATTGGAGAGTCCGACATCCTTCTACAATCTCTTTGAAGTTTAATACAGGATTGCTGCATCGGAATTCACTCTGTGTGCATCGATTTCCACTTTGCACCTATCTGATTGTTTGGCAATGGTGATAGGTTCGCTTTTTGTTTGTGGTGACTATTCCACTTGGGCGATTGACTGCACCTGTGTACCAGTCTGTGCTTCAGTTTTTATCTAATGGATGTGCCGGGATAGTCATTGTCCTCATGTTACCATCCCCGAGGCAGTATGAAGGAGGCTGGTGTCAATGGCCGAGGTTTATTGTTTCTCATCACAGGGCGCTTGACTGCACTGGTCACGCCATGAGATTTATACAGTTTTTCCCTGCGTTGACTGTATTGTTTCCGGACCCTTTGATCGTCCTTTCTTCGCCTGGAAGTTAGTCAGCAAAGTTTTTTGCATGGACAATACTGTTTTGGCTCTTGTTATATTTCAGCTTTGTCTGGTTACAAAGCTATTGTAAAAGATTTTATACCTTATATAAAATTGAGTAATTTCTCTTGGGAAAAAAAAGTATGTTTGGCTCAAAAAAGTAGATGATTTAGTCACTTTCATACATTTCATTTCAAACTATTGGAAAAATCTATACATGTGTTAAGAATATAAAATATCAAATGAATAATTTGGTTATGTTGTTCCATCACATGATTTAACATCTTGATAATCATGACCAACTAAGTATGTTTGGCTTCAAAAAAGTAGATAATAAAATATTTATTTCTCTATTAACTTTAGGTTTTTAATTGAAAGTTTTGCTTATAGTTTTACTTATCTTACAATAGAGTTATACCGAGAAAAGTATGTGTTAAGAATATAAAATATCAAATGAATAATTTGGTTTTGTTGTTCTTAACATCTTGATAATCATGACTAACAAAGTATGTTTGGCTAAAAAAAATAGATAATAAAATATTTATTTCTCTATTAACTTTGGGTCTTTAATTGAAAGTTTTGCTTATCTTACAATAGAGTTATACCAAGAAAAGAAACCACGTTGTTCTTTTATGATATGATTTTTCAAAATGATGAATTTTGTATTTGATAATGTTTTCCTCATATGATTTTGCAAATCATAAATTTTGTATTTTAAGATATTGTTTCAATATATGATTTTTGAGAATCATGAATATGAAAATTGCATTTAATTAAAAAACTTAAATTCTTTAATTATTATAATTTTTTTTTAATATTTTTCCATAATTTTAGAATAATAAATTTAAAGTCTTTAATTATTATAATTTTTTTTCCATTTTTTTTGAATTTTGAATATTTCTCTATAATTTATATTTTATGGTAAATTGTCGATCCTTATTACGAAACTTCACCTCAAAAATCAAAGGAAAAAATCTCACTAAAAAGAGCTTGAGCTAACCCTCAAGATTAATCATTATAAATTTATATTAATAAAGAAAATAAAATTTAGAAAACTAACATAAAATAAAATAACATTCATATGAATAATGCCATTTTTTTTATTAACAAAACAAAAATAAAATAAAGTTGTTAAGATTTTCAACACGCCGTGATAGACGGTGGAAAGTGGGGCAAAAACGTGACCGGGAACACGATTCCCCATTCCAAGAAACCTTTTGAATTAATATGAAAAGCTTCTCGGGGAATAAGTTGAACCTCATGGATATTCTGTTTCCACCTCACATCAATAAATTTTATACAAATAATATAAAAATATAGTAAAAATTAAAAGAACTAAGAAAACGCCCAGCGGCGAGGGGATAAAGCCACGTCCGATAGAGAATCTCGTCCGTCCGTTGGACAATACGTGGCATGCCGTCGCTGACTCTTTCGGTCCATCGCTTGACACGTGGCTGAAAAACCGCTGGCTGGACTGGACTGGACCTGAATGCCCCTACTTTTCAACTCCTTGACCTGCGAGGCTCTCTATCAATTTTGAACGTCGTTTCACATATACAAAACTTAAATTACGTAAATCATAATGAAGCTTTGTTTATACCTAAAAATTTATGCCGAATTTAACCAAAAATCAAATCTTTTTAAATTTCTCCCCGCGACTCGAAAAAACCCAAAACCCCAGACAGAAATTTTCCTGAAAACTGACGGATACAGCGAAATCTGACGGGAATGTTGTGCGAGTGCTGCCGCCGCTGTTGCTTAAAGTCCAATTAACGAGCGACACGGAGATTAATTTTATCGGGTGCCGTTCGTAGATTAATTTTGTCTTTTAATGGGTTGCGAGAGTAAATCCTTATGTTATTTATTTTGATTTGGTATAATTAGCCCTCGGGGAATATAGCTGACCCCGTTCGCTTCTCCGTCTCTCGAGGGATTTCTGTGCAGAGGGCGCATATCAGAGTCAGGTTTACGTCATTTCACTCAAATTCTCAGCGCCATTACGGTAATCTTCACAGGCTTTACTGGGTATGTAATCTTTTAAAAAAAAAATAAAAAAAAATTTAGAAAACGAGCTTGCATTTGCGGTTATGGCTGTCAGATCTCTGCAGTCGCTGCTTTTAAATYTTCATTTTACTTATTTTACTTGMCCTTGTTGAATTATCCGTTGAAGGCTCTGATGGGTGTTGAAAATCTTCGTTCTGCTGTCAAATATATTGTTTTTCTGCGTTGTTAGGTTTGTGAATTTGATGGATCTGATGGGAATGTCGATTAATTAAAGGATCTAGCYAGGGTTTGGGTGTTTTTCTTTGTGATTTCAACAAATATGGCTTAACGCAGCATTGCCTGTTGAATTTTATTTTTAGAACCAGGCGTTTTTAGATAAGGTATGATCTGAAATGGGTTTGTATTGTATTGTGTTATTTTGACTAAATTCTGAAATTCAACAGTAGATGACAGTGCYGATTGGGTGTTGCTTGAATTACAGTAAAMTATAATGTGGGAAGCCACCGCTAATAAAAAAACCTTATTCAGAAAGCAATCTTCATTGCCATATCAAAATATGGTTTATCTTTGTGATCCTTTTTGGCTCCCAGGGCTTTGTTCGGATACTGAAGTTGGTTGATCTATTGTGCAGGCACGGCGCAATTGTAAAGACTCGGTCAATTCAGGTCACTGTATTGACTTCGTTCCTGCATTTTGGAGGTTAAATGCACATGTGAATTAACAGATGAAGACCGAGACTGGGAGATAAGGAGCCAGAGGTTGGCGTGGGGTACAGATTGAGAATTTTATTTCATTAAAGGGAATTGGAGTTCTGCAGCACACTGCGTGTGCTGCATTCTTCAAAATAGGATCCTACAAGATTCAGCGGTTAGGATCGGGGAACGATTTGCCGCAGAGCGGGGAGTACCCCTCTGCACTAACTTTTGCTCGTAGGACTAATTCGTCCTACGCAGTCATGATGGACAACGATGTCGAGGAAGGGATGATGGGCTCGTATCAAGATAAGCCCAAGACCTTTCCGGCAATGCGGAGCAAGTCTAGTTCGCCATGGGTAAGGCCCAAAAGCTTTGTCAATTGTTGAATAGTTTCGTGTTCATTATTGTTAGATGTGAGGTAATGTGGGAAGGGCTTAAAACTTTCATGCTTGGCAGGGTCCCAAGGGGAATCCCCATGCTCTCAGGAGTCGGGACTCTTGGACAGACATTAGCTTGCAATTCTAGTGGTAGACTGCATCAATTCTTGCATACATTTTAAAATCAAATTCATATATGGTTATAGCAAATGGGCTTGTTTTTGATTGTTGTGTTGCAAGGTACATTGTGTTTGCAATTAATGGGTGGTGCAATGCAAATGAAAAACTATGTCCAGTAATGTACATTTGAGACTTCCATCCTCTATAGGGTTCTGTTCGTAATTGCTCTCTCCCATGTCTCTATGGCATGGAGCTTGTACCAAGTTCAACAGGCAAATTGAATACCACGTCAGAGATCTGTTATTCAACATTAAAAACTTTATATTGATGTGCAATACTGGTCCTCTCCTATTCTCTTTTATGTAGCTACCACATTTTTTGGATTAAAAAACAGCTTTTAATTATATAATGCTCTCAAAAGAAGAGCGTCCAGTACAAAAGAGAAGATTTATTGCTCTTCATAATCAGCTTAACAGTTCCCTACCCTACCCTGAGTAGAAGTACTCCATTGCATATATTCAAGCTGCTTATGGCTACCATTTAAAGTAGCTACCGAATTATGTTCCATAGTTTTTAGGAATTTACATTGTACATTCTAAGCTATTTCATTAGCCATAATAAAATGGAAGACACATTTCCAAATTTGTTTGTTGTACTTTGATCAGGTTAAAGTTCTTATAAATTAGCTGATACCTTATCGTCCGCCTGCCACAGAAATGCTTTAAGTATTAGGATGATTAAATTTCATCAAATGAAACCCCGTCTTTGCAACTGTATATATGCTCATAATTTATTAGGAAGTTCAGGTAATAATATTTAATATATTAATTTTTTATAAAAGTTTCGCTAACTACCTCTATTTCTGTTGCAGATTTTAAGGGTGCTTTTTGGGCTGAACAGGCGAATCTATTATCTACTTTTGCTTCTTACATTTGGTGCTCTCTTCTACATTGGAGTGAATACTTCACCGATTATTGTTTTTGTATTTTCCGTATGCACTATCAGCTTACTCTTTTCTATTTACCTCACATCCTGGGTCCTTGCAAAAGATGAAGGACCACCAGAAATGAGCCAGGTAAAGTTTCTAGATTTTTTCTTTTCACTTTTATAGTGTAGCATTACTTTATTGATTGTCAATTGGGTTTAGCTTGAGTGGTAGAGAGGAAAAGTTTTATCCTCCTCACCCAGGTTGAAATCCCACTTGGGACATGTTCCCTCTTCATGAGCAGATTGTTGATTGGGGCTGGAAAGATACCAGCAATCTCATTCTCTCCTATGGGCTGGAGTGTGGGAGCTTGGCAACATGGAAAAAAAACATTACTTTGTTCATTCCATGCACTTTAAAATGGAATATATATTCGGGATGATGCTTGGCTATGTGCTTCAGTGTGAGGACTGTAGGACTGATCTGGCAACTGGCGACCCTTTGTACTGATAAGCAGCAAAGCTTCTAATACGAGACTGATGTGTCTTATTGCTTTAGTGGATGATAAATTTCAATCATAAATCTAATATTATATATGCTTCACAAATGATTTTTGTATTTTTTATCTCTTTCACTTATCGCGCTACTCATTACATAACGCTTTTTTGTATTCCTGTTTCATTTTGTACACCAGTGTTTTGGTTACAGTGTTGTATTTATGTTTGAATGCTTGTTCTTGAATCTTCACCAAGTCTGCTCATGTTCGTAGTTATGTTGTTTCAGATTTCAGATGCAATTCGGGACGGGGCCGAAGGTTTTTTTAGGACTCAGTATGGTACTATTTCAAAAATGGCAGTTTTGTTATCATTTGTGATTCTGGGTATATATCTCTTTCGAAATACCACTCCTCAGCAGGAAGCATCTGGACTTGAAAGGTATAATTGGTTTGTTACTGCCTTTTCAAAAGCTGGTATCAGTAATATCGATGGAACTTCTTATCATTATTTTTGTCTCCTGTATATGCAAATTATTTCTCTTAAACATTGACATGTATCGATTATAATTTGTGGCAGGTCAACTTTAGCATTTATCACTGTAATATCTTTCCTTCTCGGAGCCTTGTGTTCGGGTATTGCAGGCTATGTTGGCATGTGGGTTTCTGTGCGTGCAAATGTTAGAGTTGCCAGCGCTGCTAGACGGTCATCAAGAGAAGCTTTACAGGTTGTCATTGATTCAGTTTGTCAATAATTTTTGAAGGTGCCTTAATAAAGTTTGTTTAGGGAAAGTGATTAATAAATTTTGATTAGTGACATTCTTTTCTGATATGGCTGTCTTGAGTTTCTGAGTTCAGGTCGCTACTCGTGCTGGTGGCTTTTCAGCTATCATTGTAGTGGGCATGGCAGTTATAGGAGTATCGGTGCTATATGCCTCATTCTATGTATATCTGGGGGTGGATACGCCGAATTCAATGAAGTTGACTGAATGTAAGATTCAAAACACTTCTAAATATTGAATTTTTCTTGAAAATAGTCTAGTGGGGAATGCTTTTAAATTTATTATGTTCATTGAAAATGCATTCAGTTCATGTTAAGAGGATATTGGCATGGGAATCATAGTTTCAGTTAAGTTCACTGGACAGTTTTGGAATGCAAAACTTGTGTCTTTCTTGTGGAATTTCATTTTTTCTTTGTTTTGTTCAGCAGTTTGATAGGTTAAATGTTCGAAGGAAAACTTTTGCACAGTAAATTTAGGCTATGTAGAATATGGCCTTGTTTCAAATCTCTGTCTAGGTTCTTCAAGGTGTGTATTCTTTTACGAAATACTTCATATCAATGCATGAGTGTGAAGAGAGGTTTTGCAACTCACTGCCAACTTTGTAAGTCCAACCCCATGTATAAATGCCAAATGGTTAGCTTTCACGGAGTGATGATTCTGAATTGGCTTCCAAAATCTCCCAATGTAGGAATGTAGATTATCTTTATATTATATAGCGTTTTGTGGTGTTATTAACTGCATTGCTGACCTGTGGACAATAGTGCAAATTTTCTCAGATAAAACAGATCTACTCTATAACATGTAAGAATAAAAACAAACTGGAAGGAATGATGTACAAGGAGAGTATGTCCAGATTACAAATAAAGTGTGCAAAAATTGCTGGATCAATGCAAATATAACAGATTGAAGTGAGTAAAAGTCCAGAAAATATTTCTGGATTTTTACTTATATGCACTTTGATCTGTTATATTCAACCTGATCAAGTGATCTCCAATCTTATGATGGAACATTGGTATATCTGCTTGGAATGTTTTATCGCTTGAGATGGCCAGGTCTTTAGAGCTTGTAGGTCTAATTGATTCACATTGATGTGCAGTGCCTCTTCTTCTAGTTGGTTATGGATTTGGGGCCTCATTTGTAGCACTTTTTGCCCAGCTTGGAGGAGGAATATTCACAAAGGCTGCAGATGTAGGTGCTGATCTGGTTGGGAAAGTGGAGCAGGGTATTCCTGAAGATGATCCACGTAACCCAGCTGTCATTGCTGACTTGGTAAGGTTTCCTTCATCTTCTTTTTCCCATTTTCCCTTTGATTTCTTTTTCCCATTTTCCCTGTGATTCGATTTGTAATGCATTGCTTTTCTTTCCCCACAAGATGTCTTCCGAAATTGCAATTTTCTGTTGCTAGATTTGTGAATAATTTTTACTTACCCTTTTTTCAGAACATCTGCACATAACTATTTTCTTTCCACAATCAGAGATCTTTTTAGCTCAAATTCATTAACATCCCGTCTCAAGAATTTTATAAGTCATAAAACATTGTTATTGCAATTTGTTTATAAATTTGACTTGTGATCTTTCATTCTTGGGATTTAGGGGCAGTTATTCGTGGTTCTGTGGGTAGAACTTTTGGCGGAGTTTTTGACAGAACTTTTAAAGGTCTCTGTTTCAACCATATCAATTTGTTTGTCATAATAGGTCACTGAATGACAAATGAGGTAATGAGCTGGTAAATAGTAGTTGACCCAGGGGGAGCAAGACAAGAAACATTGATTCAATGGAGTAAAGTGTTCTATACAAGGCTGTTGGAAGTGGGAGCAGGAAGCGCAATTTCAAAAAGCTTTCGAGAGCGTAGTGTTTTTTTTTATATAATATATTAAAAAACATGCAGAATGTTGAATCAGCTGCAGAAAACATGAAAACATAGATTTAACTTCTGGATTAATGATGATCATTAAAGCATCGACCATTTAGTACACATTTAACATCAATCAATCTTCAAGTTTCAACATAAAAAATTTGTCACAAAAAAGTTGTAGCAGATAACATCAACCATGAAATGAAACAGAACATCATATTCATTATCAAAGAGTTGTAAAGATGTAGTAAACAGTGCAAAGGTGGGTTCAAAGTTCAAACTTAAACTGTCATATAATGTTTACAAAATAGGCCATAATAAAGACAAAGTACTAAGTTCTAGAGACTACTTCTAAACATGAAAAATAAAAAGACATCTAGTATCTGCTAAGCTTTCCTCTTGCCACAAGAAACTTGTTAAAATACGAGCTTGATTTAAAACTGTAACTA
>JASDQU010104400.1:2196-15042 GCA_032191745.1 Picea mariana | reverse complement strand
CCCCTTGGCTTTTGTCAATACCTCACAAGACTGGTTGATTCTCCAAATCTCCCTGGCTAGCCTCGGGGTGGCCCATATGGCCTCTCATTGGAGAATGACTATTGATGCTGCCAAATTTAACAAAACTTCTAGTTTATTTTCCTGTCACGATCACCCAAAAATTCAGCTTCTAAGTGCTCTAAAACCATGGTTCTATTCTCCAAATTAGCCTCCTCTGGACTGTTGCCCCAAGTCACATATGTTCTATCATTCTTTGTCGCCTCACAATAATGGGACAACAACATCAAGTTGTAGTGCACATAAACCAAGCTTTTTGCCTGGTCAACATTCAAGCTGTTTCTCTTCACACTTTGGATTATGCTGGAGGTGCATCAACACCTCTCTACAAAAGAAGTGTTAACAACTTGTGAAAGCACCCTCACCACCAATTGATGGAGATGTGTGGTGGAGGAGCCATACATGTTCCAACATTTGATAAGTTTCAACCTATCTCGATCATTAGTTGCATGCAGGTTAGCAAAGACTCCATATTCATCGGTGCACTTGCTCAATTGGCTTCATACTTGAGCACACTCCTCTTCATCAGGGATCAACTTGTCTAATGCAAGCATATACACATTTATACCTCTAGATATGTGTGTGGTTTTCTCCTAATCCCACTCATAGGTGTTGGTTGGGTCAACCAAGACGAAGAATAATATTTGGGTGTAAGGACATATGCTAGGGCATGGAGTGGAGCATTCATATTATCCCACCTTTTGACCACATGTTTATGGATACGATCATACGGGATTGCATCTCTCAGCTCATCAATGTTTTTGATTTGTTCTAGCATGCTGTCCATATGCTCATACACCTCCCCAATCATCGGTTGATTTGTATCTACAAACTAAATAATACTATAAATGGGCTTGTTGAATTGCAAAAACATACCTAACCTGTTGCCGATACTGACCATCATGCACTGTGTCCTCCACCTCTTGGAATTCATGTTTATTAGATGCAGATGCAATGTTGTCTTTCAAACCCTACCATGAATCACCTGAGACCATACTAGCCAATGGCTCTCTTATCTTCAAAAGGCGCTTGAAGGTGAGGTACTAGCTAGCAAATGTTGTCTTTGCAATCTTTAGTAGCTCCAACTTATTAGAGTGATTGCGGAAAATGTGGTGGGCCATATTATGATTGGTAATAAATTTTGTTATTTTCTTACCTATCTTGTAAAATGCACCAATCCATTTATAATCATGGTCCTTCATCTAATATCATGCAACAAGAGGTTCAATGTGTGAATCAAACACCTTGACCAAAAAATGTTGGGGTACATATCCTCAATGATTGCTCCTGCTGTCTTAGTAGCATTATCAGTGATGACTTGAATGACATTGTACGACCCAATCTCTTGAATGGTTTTAATTAAGGGTTCTATAATATTAATACTAGTCTTGCAACGATCCGAGTAGTCATGGGCTAAAAGGAAGATCGCATCACTAGTAGACACACCAATGATATTTATCAATGGCTTGCCTTTAACATTTGTCCAACCATCAGATACAATGGATGCCCCATATTTGTTCCAATCCTTTGTAAATTGTCCCAGAGCACTATGGATTTTGGCGCTTTCCTGTCAAGTCCCATGGTTCTATCTTTGTCATACCCAGGGCTCCTATATTCTTTAGGGGCACTATTGATGGCTTGTACCATTTCATGTTGATACGGTGAGTGAAGAACATTGAGTGGTATGTTGCATGCATAGAGAAACCTAAATTTTTTTGCATCAACGTCATCCCTACAACCTTGGTCAGGGAAATCTGATATTGTTCTACGCCTTGAATGCATAGGTGAGAATCCAATAGCATGGAGGGATGTCAATCGACCATCGAACATTCTTTGTGAGCCTAAGGTTGGACTCTTAGATTCAACCCTTGATTTCTTGGATTTGTTTTGTTCAGCCTCCTTGTCCTTGTATTTGTTTCTATCTTTGACTGGCACATGCTCACATGTGCCTCCATACCTTGCTGCTTGAAGTAGAACGAGGAAGGAGGAGAAATGGGAAAGAGTAGGAGAAGAGAATATTCAAGCATTCAACATAGTAAATGTACTAGTTTACAACACATGGAATAAAATTAAAAACAAACAAGAGTGGGCTTTAGAGCCTACCTCTCTAGCTTTCCAGTTGTGGTTGAATGTAACTATGGAAACCTTCAATCTTCCTTCCAATCTCTTACAATTGGCAACCTTCAATCTCCCTTCCAAGCTCTCAGAAATCTATTCTTCAACATTTAGCAAACAATCCACTAAAAACCCTAGCAAAGATGAGTGAAATGAGAAATAGAATGAGAGCAAATGGAGTTAGTGAGTGTTTTAATCCACCAAGGAACTCTAGCCCATGCCTAGACCAAGCTTTTGGAACTTTGTCTTGGTTCCACAAGCAAAAAAAGGCCAGTTTTTCGCTCTTGCGTGGGACTGTTCAGGGGGCTGTTTTAGCCCCTGGAAGTGCTAAGGGAGTGACGCTCTTTGAACGCTCGCTAAACGAGCAAGGAGCTGTAAAATCCCCAGGGTTTTAGGGCTTGGAAAAGGGCTTAGGTCAATTGCAAACAAGCTGCTTGGGCAAACTTCCACACAGTAATTTCACCCTCAAACAGTAAGCAGTTGTATCCAACCAATTCCAGGACAGAATCAATACTTATATACCATAACACCAGCAGAAATTGTACCATACAGTATCTAATATCAGTAGCAGTAACAGTATTCAAACAGTATCAGAGTCAGCAGTAAACAGTATCCCAGAACAGTATCCAAACCAGCAATGGGCAGTGCCTGACAGTAATAGTATCCAACCAGCAGTAAATTCCCCCTAAGGGCTGCTGTCACAAAGTCCTCTAACCAGCAGATTGTTGCTATTATAGCAACAGTTTTGTAACAGAAATTATCAGAGCTAACCCTAGTTTCTACCTGGGCGATAGACAGATAAACCTGGGCTCAGAAGTCTCCTGGCAGTGCTCCGATCCCTCAGCATACCCTCGCTGTCCTTCTGTCAGCTCCAATGGACCTCAATCTATATGGGAAATGCCTATGATCCAAGGAAATACACCCTTTCTCCTCTATAGCAAACAGTGTGGCCCTCCTTTAGTTAACCAGTTAGAAGATGTTGGACCGGCCTCCCGACCAAAGTTTGTTAGGGCTGGAACGGTCCTTCAAACCCTCTCGCGGCAGCTCCAGGCATGGTAGCAATCCCTTGGCCTCCACCTAGACGTCTTCTCAACCAGCCATAGCAACTCAGCCTTCCTCTTGGTGGGTTCGGTCCCTTGATGCAGCCAAAGAACCTTTAACAGATCTCAAGATCACCAGCGATTATCCTTCTGAGATAGTATGTGAACAGATATTGGGCTAGGGTGAGGCTGGCCCGCCGAAACCCAACTAGAGATAAGGGTTAAACAACCCTTAATAGGACTGAGGCAGCCGCCTTCCAATCCAGAACAGAGATACTCCTCAAATGCCAGTCGTGTTCCTCCAAATGTGCCCCTCTATTTATATCGTCTCCCTCAGCTTGATTTTCCTTTATGTGGGTGACTTGCTGTCCAAGTCAAGTCGTTTTCCTTCTTTTAAGCCCAAGGTTAGCCCCAAGGGCAATTCATTGCCCCTTTGGCCTCCATGGCTCCCCTAGCTTTGGGGACTATGGCCTACGGGGATCCCCCTAAGCCAATGCGTCCCTCCTAGATGGGTTCAATGGGGAGGGGATATGACAGGAGCTTGTTTTTTTTTTTGGATGGGAGTGCGTTCCCTTTAGGGAACGTGCTTCAGAGTGAAGTGTTGGGGGTGTGTGCTCCCCTGCAATGGAGGTTCTATATATACTTTATTTAGGGCTGCTATTGGTAACTCATTTTAGCTCCTGGGAGTGCTAAGGGAGTGACGCTCTTTGAACGCTCCCTAAACGAGCAAGGAGCCTCTTTTTTTTTGAAGGGAGCATGCTCCCAAAAAGGACCATTTAGGGAATGTGCTTCGGGGCGAAGTGTTGGGGGTGTGTGCTCCCCCACAACGCAGGTTCTATATATACTTTATTTAGGTCTGCTATTGGTAACTCATTTTTTCTTTTGTTATAAAATCTCTTGTCACTAACTAATTAAGTTTTTGTCTAATTTTATGATAATTTTTTTTATGCAATTTTAAGTTGATTCCAATCTCAGTTGGGGTTCTCTTAGTGTAGCAGTTACAGTCTAGCAAAAACAACTCAAAATAGAGCTTCTCCATTATACAATGAGAATAGCTTGTAAGAGATTTTTATTGATGTGATTCTTTCCCCATTCAATATTTTCTTACAGGTTTTGCAAGTTTGCAAGGATTTCAAATTTTTTCCTCCAACCTAATCCTATCAGTAGTTACATTAATATCTCTGTGATAGGTTCTAATATTAGTAGATCGATTTTTTGCATCACATCAATTCATTGCTTTGCAGTCTTGTTCAGCGAACTCTTATAGGCAAATGCAAATGAGGCAAGGACAAAGAAATGTAAGTGAGGGGAGAGTTTGAGGATAATAAAAAAGCAATTTAAGCAAATAAGAAGCAACTGAAAATCAAGGACTTTCTCCCATGGCTCCCTGTTTTGCAAATCAGTTTTATGCTTAATTCACATGACACGTGACTTGGAAATCCAAGTATTTGACACAGGACACACCGACCCTGGAAACAGGACAGGCAGGACATGTTATATATATATATATATATATATATAACATTAAGATCCAATTTTTTTAGAAACTAGGACATTTACAACACATTTGGAATCCCTTCAAATCTTGACTACCTGTCCAATGAGAGACCATGATAGCTCTTTCCCTAGAACTGAAAGTGAAAAAATGCCCAATGAAGAACCGTTTTTTGGAGTCAAACACGCGGTACACGTCTACGGCACATGTCTGACACGTGTCCTGTTTTAGGACATGTGCCAAACACACGTCTTTGCGTGTGTCCAATACGTGGGATAGGAACATGAGACCCCAGTTAGACGTGTCCGGCTTCTTAGGTTTATGTCAGAAATGCAACATGAAGATGAGGACATGCCTTGCTCACCACAAATCATAATCTATTTTTGGACGAGTTACCTAAATCTTTTCTTTCCAAAGAAAAACAGTATATTTATTATTTCTAGCGGAAACCAAAATATACATCGTCTTAGCCACAAGGCTACTGATCAAAATTACAAATAGTGTTTGTCCTAGAAGTACTTCTATGCATTACAGTCTTCCAAAAACAACCAAGGTCTTTTTGTATCATTACATAAAAGCATCTTCAGAAGGACCTTTCCATCTAGGCAAGGTTCAAGATCTATTAAAAGAGTGAAGCGTGGAGCTACCTAATTCTTTATCACAAAGGGACTTTGAGATTATACTGGCAGGTTTATACTTTCAAGCTTAGCAGCAGACATGATCCTTACAGGTTCATTGGAGTAGAAGCTGACTTCAAGAAAACTGAAATAAATTTTGGATTTACTTGAAAAATGACCCAATTGATACAACCCCATATATTACCATGTATGTTCTGATATTATTAATTGTATATATCATGAGTCAGAGAGCATTAACTATAGAGCATTCAATATTTTTTGAATTCCAACGTCGAACATTGATTTGATTTTATACAAAGTTATGAATTATACCAAGGTGAGGTGCAAGAGAATTGATATTCCAGTATTCTCATTAATGAGAAAATTCTAACAACTTAGCTCAGGCATATTCTTTTTATAAATGTCCTTCGGAAAACATTATAAATCTTGTGTTTCGTTTTTTTTACTCCTTGTTTATATTTTTCCATTTATGCAGGTTGGAGACAATGTTGGTGATTGTGCAGCTCGTGGTGCAGACCTTTTTGAAAGTATTGCTGCTGAGGTAATTAGTGCAATGATACTTGGTGGAACCATGGCTAAGCGATGTAAGATCGAAGGTAAGTGCAATTTTTTATGTCAGTGCAGCATCCCAGTGTTCAGCTCCATATATTGGAAAAGAGAAGCCTCTTTAGATATTACTTCTGAAATTTGAAGTTTGATTGGGGAGCTTTGCATATTGTTAACTCTACATTAATAGATGCTAGTTAATTGATTACATGAACCTTTGCTTATATTGGAAGGATAGAAGACACTGAAATCACTATTTTTGAGGGCCTTTTGTTCACGAGTGATTGTATGATTTCATGATTTCTGGGTACCTTATGCTGGGGACATCATTGAACTATCAACACTGTTTGTAGTGTTGTGTGACGTGTAAGTTGTTGGTAGCTTATGATGGGAACATCTTTGAATTGCGTGACTTGTGGGTACCTTGCTAGTATGGTAGGTCCTTAATATGGTCCAGTCATACTTCTGATTTAATGTAAACAAGTTGCATCCACATCTGTGGCTGCCATACTCGGAACAAACAATCCAAATATGAAATAAATGTATCTACGAAAGTTTATGATCTGATTTGAAATCATTATTAGTTGTAATATTTTTGTGGGCCTTCATGAGGTGTGCCATCTCTCCCTGGGCCCCACATTCCACTCACAAGCAAAATTTGCTGATAGCCTAAGTTGTTCATAGGAAAAGATAATAAAGCTGATCTGGGTTAATTTGGGTGTCCATTAGCATGCCTAGGGCACATAGGCCTATGTCGAGACACCTCTTGAGCTAAAATTCTAACACTCCCTCTTAGCAAGGGAGGTGTCTCCACCTGGATCAATCTCTGATCCCATTAAATCTACTGCTGTTGTAGCTGCTCCCTCTGAACTGGAAGACATCCTTGCTACCTCTGTTGCACTTTGATATGATGTTGTGTTTTGCTCCATCAATGTCAAGTCATACTAGCTAACATTCTCTGACACTGATCTCTAGTCCAAGATCCCCCTAGACCCACTTACAGGCTGTCCAAGACCTTGTACATCATTCCTTGCCTGATGCCAAGCCGCACTGTTGTATCCAAGGCCTCTCCCTCTGAACATAGGATTACTTGCCCATCTATGAACATCACCGTATACCCTATATCTGCCATACTCTGGTACATACATCATCCTATCCACATCTAGAGACACTCTTGACTCTAGCTGGAATTCGACACATCCAACCTCCTTTACTACATGCATGGTGTGCACTCAACTCTGCACATGCAAGTATGAGCCCGTCTCCGAAACACTAAAGAATGCCGACCTCATTCCTGTCATATGGTGAGATGATCCACTGTCCACGAACCATGCCCCACTGTCCTGCAACTCAGCCAATTTGCTGTTGATCGAAAGTGAGGCAACCAGAGAAAATTCATCCTCGAATTTTTCTGCAAATGCATCCATCTCAATAGATGCTGTGGTTGCTTCCTTCGACTCCTTCTTCTTGTTGGGACACTGGCTGGCATAATGGCTAGTCTTGTGACATACAAAGCATCTCACTTTGCTCATGTCCTTGGAGCCTCTTGCTCCACTGCTCTTCAAAACTTCACTCTTTGGCTGGCTAGCCTGAGTGGCATCTAGTCTCAACTCCTCTTGGGTGAAGTCATCCCGTAATCTCTCCCATTCAGGGAGCTTCTCCCGAGCCACAACTTCACGGACAAATACTTCTCACTATTTGGTGAAGCTATTCAAGGTTGTCCTCACCAACTCAGTCTCGTCCATTACTTTTCCCACAACTGCCAATTCATCTCGAATTTGAGTGAACTTTGAGGTAGGTGACCACCAACTCACCCATGGCCATCTTCGTGCTTCTCAACTTCTCTCTGAGAAACATCTTCCTGCTCTGGTTGTCAGTCTGGTACAACTTTACTAGTGCCTCCCACATTTCCTTCGCTGTCTTCTTGCCAGACAAATGAGGAATAATGTGGTCTTTGACACCATCCACAAGTATCCTCCTGGCCTTGACATCTTTCTTGGTATGGGCTGCTAGCTGTGTTGGATCAGCTGGGGCTGCCACTTTGCCTTCAACAATTTCCAACAACCCATTCTTCTCCAGCACCAAGCTGATATGTTCCCTCCAAGGACAGAAATTTGAGGCTCCATCCAGCCTGTCCTCAAACCTTAAGCCTGTACTGGTCATTTGAGTCTGCTGCCCTGTTTTCCACACAGCTTCTGGTCTCACGTCCCACTTGCTGATTTATCCTTTCACAACAAGTATCTTGGCTCCTCCTGTATTCAGAGGCTGAGCTCTGATACCATGTTATTTTTACCTAACTCAGCACATGAAATTATAGCCAGTAATTTACTAAACACAGAAATATATGCTTGCTGATATTTATCTGGAAATTATGCTAATAACCTACAACTGAGTTATAAAACAACAAAATGACAGCAAAAGCATACACAAAACCAAGCATAAAAATAAGACAACACTAGATGTTACCCTGGAAACTCCAGTGTGGGGAAAACCAGCTAAGAGGGGGCTTTATTGTGGGCGTCCAAGATAAATTACAGCAGCAGAAAAAAATGGAAATTTCTAGCAACCTTTCTCACTCCTTGGCTAAAAACGGCCCAGCAAAACTGCTGTATGGCCTTGGTACAATGCGCCCAGTACTGTCCAGCAAGTGTACAGCCTTAGTACAACTTGTACGGATTGCACTATTTCAGCCCAATACGGCCTGCACAACAGCTGGTTGGTATGGCCTGTGTACGGCCTGGCTGGCTGAAGTATTTGGCCTGGATTTGGCCTGCTGCTACCTGCAGAAAATGCCCAGAAATCGGCCTGTAGAATGCTCTGCTATCTTGGACCTGAGTTCGGCCTCCTTGGCTGCCCAAAATGGTCTTGCTTTGACCTCCACTGGCTGCTCCAAACTAGCCCAGAACTCACCCTCTGCCTTAGCTACTAGCACACTGCCTTCTCTTGCCCAAGCACCCCTCTTGCTCTCACTTGCTCAATCTCACAATTGAGAATAGTGAGTGTCTTCTCACCCTTACCTTTCTTTTATCTCCCTAGCAACCCCCATTTACCTTGAGATGTGTGCCCAGCCTTGGGCCTCAATGGCTGAGATTGGGGTGCCCCCTTTGGGCTGGACCCCACTTTCCAAAAGTGGTGTGCCCCCTTTTGGACATGACCCCACAATCTATTAGAAATAATAGGTATGCTCGTTTAACCATAGACAATATAGCAATATTGTCACCCAACCATAGGCCGAAGCCACCCCCGAGCACCTTAACCTTGACAGAAAATAATTCCGGAAGCAAACCCTAGGCCTAATAGCCAATCAAGGTAGCGTATCACTCTCCAGAGTTAGCATACCAAGCAGAAAGTCCAAACCATAACCAAGAGAGAGTCCAAGACTGAAACTGAAAATACAAGTTGCAGTAGCTGCAGCTGCAACTATTCTCCATACTTGCACACAACTAAATTTCTGCAGTTGCGAGCTGTGTATCCAAATGAGCTCTGGCATTCTGTATTTATACCGCTCCTCCTTAGTTGTCAGGGCCAACTTTTCATTCTGGAGGCTAAAAACTCAATATTAAATATTTCCTTTAGCCGACTTGTCTTCTAGGGTTGTGTCCAATGCTTTAGGGTTTCTTCTTGCTTCCCGGAATATTCTATTCTTGTCAGGGTTACATGTGGAGGTTAATACCTCCCGCAGCTACCATAATATCAACACAATCCACTCAGCCACCTTCATGAGGTGTGCCCTCTCTCCTTGGGCTCCACATTCCACTCACAAGCAAAATTTGCTGATAGCCTAAGTTGTACATAGGCAAAGATAATAAGGCTGATCTGGGTTAATTTGGGTGTCTATCAGCATGCCTAGGACACATAGGCCTATGCTGGCCTATGTTGAGACACCTCCTGAGCTAAAATTCTAACACTGGGTGCTCTCCAAAGTGTACCCATCCTCCAACAATCAAATCTATAAAGCATCCAAAATTCCCTTAGAAGGGAATACTCCTCTATAAATGTGCAATAGTTTATCGATAAAGGTTCTGAACTGCCATGTGTCAACTTCATATAGAGGGTGCTCAAAAAGGTTAACGATCTCCCTCAAATCATGTGCATTTGACCCTTGTTTTAGGGTTTAGAAGGACTTCTCCATTGAAATATCCTCAAAAGTATCTAGAACCTTTCATATAATATCTTTTAAAATTCATAGAAACCTTCTCTTGGTGGATTGTTCCTGAAAATCTCCCATAATTTCTTCCTTGAATCTTGCATAGATGCTACTTGTCACCTCTAGAGGTTTCTCCCTTTTCTTGTTAGTGTGCTGAAGGTCCATATAAGGATGATTCATGCCTCCAAATATGTAGAGATTGCCTTGGGGAATGTGAAAGGGACAAACGATGTAGAAATATGCATAATAATATACAGCAAAGTGCCCCAAAAGTGAGATATTGGCATATGTGAACTTAACAATCCAATACACCGTTAAAGATGTAAATATCGTTCTCAACATGATGAAAGAAAGGTGAACCTCCATCACCATTTCTCCCATAACTCGTACCAAACTCTCAAAGTTCACATCTCTTGGCACAGTGCTGATGAAAAGAATGCTTTCAAAAATGCAAAATGAACTTGCATTTTCAGGGGATAACATTACTCAAGCTTTGTTTGGCAATCATTTTTTTCCACAGGGAAAAAGGGTAATGTATTACTTTCCAAGGAGAAGATTACATTACATTTAGTATTTATGCCTTTGGCATAATATCTAACATGCTGACTCTATGTCAGTCCCCATCAACCAAAAAGCCAATAAACCCTGTACAGTAACTTAGTCACCAAAAAAGACAATGAAGCCATCAAAGACATAAGAATAGTATAGTTAAAAGTCATGTTACTTTGAAAATATGACATGGTAAAATTATTGTGATCTGAGAAAACTGCCAACATATCAATAATTAATAGTCGGAAGTAAGACATCCATAGTAATGAAAAAATGAAATTGCAAGTCCTATAGGACAGTTGTATTTTTTGTGAAGGCTTATTTTTTTGGTCCATGTCTTTTGTTGGGACTCCTGATTTTATAAATATAATGTTGCTTGAAAATAAATGGACTATGATATTTGAATTTGATTGTATAACTACCATATTAATTCTTAGAAAGCTACCAGAGTATCAATAGTTAATAGTGGAAGTGAAATGTGCTTTGTTGAGACATCGATAGCAAGAAAAATTGAAGTTGCAAGTCCTGTAGGACTGATGTACTTATTGGGAAGGCTGTTCTTGTTTTTTGTGAAGGTTTGTCTTTTGTTGGGACTACAATTTCATAAGTAGAATGTTTCCTGATTGTATAACTAAGTTCTTCTGATTATGTTTAGTTTTTCGTCTGCAGATCCATCTGGTTTTATTCTGTTCCCTCTTGTTATACATTCTTTTGATTTGATAGTATCTGCATGTGGAATACTTTCCATCAGAGCTACACGTGATCCAAGTCTCAAGTCACCTGTGGAAGATCCCATGGCAATACTCCAGAAAGGATATTCTATCACTATATTTTTAGCAGTTATTGCATTTGCTGGGGTAATACTCTATTCTATATCCATACAGATTAATCTGAAGTACACAATCAAGTTTTATGTTGAAAGTGATTTACACTTCTTTGGTATCCAAATTGTTGAGTTTTGTAGAAGTTTATTTTATTTTTTGATCCTTTTTGTTCACATGTACAAGTGTTTCTTATATTCTGTCTTTTCCTTCGTGGTTTTCTGGGTACAGTCTACACGTTGGCTTCTTTACACTGATCAAGCTCCTACGGCATGGCTACACTTTGCACTATGTGGGCTAGTAGGAATAATAACAGCCTATCTTTTTGTTTGGATCACTCAATACTATACAGATTACAAGTATGAGCCTGTACGGACACTGGCACTGTCAAGCTCTACAGGACATGGGACGAATATTATTGCAGGAGTTAGCTTGGGTTTGGAATCAACTGCTCTTCCAGTTCTTGTTATCACTGTGGCAATTATTTCTGCTTTCTGGCTTGGACGAACGTCAGGTCTAGTTGAGTTGGATGGAACTCCAACAGGTGGTCTTTTTGGAACAGCTGTAGCTACTATGGGAATGCTTAGTACTGCAGCATACGTTTTGACAATGGATATGTTTGGGCCAATAGCTGATAATGCAGGTGGAATTGTGGAAATGAGTCAACAGGTAAAACTTTGTATGATTCAGTGTCAATGAAGATTAGTTACTTCAGTTTTCGAACCTAGTTTATTATTCTAACATGAAGGGAATAAAAATGGAAACAGAATATCTTGGGACAGGTCTAAGGAACCTGACCATATATCCCAGAAATGTCTGTTACATGGTCTCTTGTCAGTTCTAGTACAATGCAGCTTCTGGTTTTTATGGATAAGCTGTAAATCCATTTGTAATTTCTCCTTGCAGCCTGAAAGTGTAAGAGAAATCACAGATCTACTTGATGCAGTTGGGAACACCACAAAAGCAACCACCAAAGGCTTTGCAATTGGATCTGCTGCATTAGCTTCTTTTCTTTTATTCAGTGCCTATATGGATGAAGTATCATCTTATGCTCATCAAACTTTCAACCAGGCATGTATTTTCTGCAGTACCTTTGTAATTTTCTAAATATGGATAGTAACATGATTGAGACTAAATTTTTGTATTTATCTAAATAATGGATATTTTATGTCTTATATTATGTCGAGTAAATACTAAAACTTCACTTCCCCTTAGCAGAGCAGAGACTAAGAGTGCAGTTATATGAGATTGGGTTGAGTACTTTTCTCAACTTTAATGGATGCAGTTGTATAGATGCTCTAATTTATGATATGCTTCTGTGGCTAATACATAAACTTGGGTGTTCTGAAATGCTTTGGTTTCTGTTCTACGTGGATATATAATGCCACATAGAATTTATATCTCGTTATGCTTTAAGAAGAAACTCTGGGCAGATCCC
>JASDQU010104399.1:187265-206485 GCA_032191745.1 Picea mariana | reverse complement strand
TAGGAAATGGTTCAGACAATCATTCCCTAGGGAAGATTCATTCTATCCAGGTTGTACTTTGTTTAGTGCCAGAGGAATGGCCCAGATAGGTGAATGGTCCAGGTTCAGCAATCAGGGAGAGACATTCCCGTGGGCAGACTCATTCTCTCCAGGTTGCAATTTGTTTAGTTCCGGAGGAATGACCCAGATAGGTGAATGGTCTAGGCTAAAAAATCAGGACAATTATTCTTCCTTGCTTGACAAGAATAGTCCAGATAGCTCATCATTGATGTTTTACCGTCTGGGGGCAGATGCTCTTCCAGATATCACAGATGTGAGTGGAAGAATGGCCCAGATGATTCAATTTATATCATAACAATGTTTTCTCTGTAGGTTGATACTAGATATGATTGTTATGGAGTCTGTATGTCTCCAGATAGTAGATGTATACTATTGTGGTGGATGTGTTCCACTGATTGTGACTATATGTTACTGATCAAGTAACTGTGTGCTACTTGGTGTGGCAGTGTACCATTGGATTGTAGTTGTGTACTACTATGGATAGAAACAATTGTGTTCTATTGAATGACATTCTTCCGATTGCCTTGAAAACTATCAGTAGTGTTGGAAATGATTATCATCTAGATGGATGATCAATGGACAAAGATTCTCCAGACGGAAAATGGTTCAGAACATTTATTCTTCTAGGACATATGTCTGGATTAGAAGAATGACTCTTATTTCACTCTGTGGAGTGAGTGACTTATCCAACATCACGTCTGATTACTCAGATGGAGTATGGTTTCGAGAGATGATGCAGTTGATGACACTGATAGTGATGATGGTGCTCATGATCTAATAATAAGTTAGTCTATACGACTATGTTGATGCTACCGGGTGAATGGTATGTTTGTGCTCAAGACCATTACCTTCAACACCTCCTTAGCTAGGAGGGAGTGTTGATATTATGGTAGCTGCGGGAGGTATTTACCTCGACGTGCAAACCTGACAAGAATAGAATATTCTGGGAAGAAAGAAGAAACCCTAATTAAGTGGTTAATAACCCTAGAAGACAAGTCGGCTCAAGAGAATGACTTGTATTAGGTTATTATCCTCCAAGAGAAGAAGTCGGCTAAAGGAAATGTTATATACTAAAGAATTAGTACCCAGAATGAGAAGTCGGCCTAAGCAGTCTACCGGAATTAGTATAAATATAGGAGGCTAGTCTTCATTCTGGCCAGTATTCTCATAACTGCAGAAGCAACACTTGTGCACACTACAGTTGGCCAGTTTCTACGCAAGTTTGGAGGAGAGCTATTGTTGCAGCTGTTGCAACTAGAAGATTTTGGTTTTGGCTTGGACTATCTCTTGGTTATGGTTTGGACTCTCTGATCAACTATTGTTACACTTGCTTGGTGCACTATCCTTGGAGAAAGGTGTGCCACCTTTGTTTGGCTATCTAACCAAGGGTTTACTTCCGGAATGATTCTCTGTGAAGGTTAAGGTGCTCGGGGGTGGCTTCGGCCTATGGTTGGGTGACAATAGTGATACTGTCTATGGTTAAACGAGCACATCCATTATATTATAACAGTTCCAACATGTTACCTTTGGCAAAAAGTGAATGTTGTGAGGTTCCAGTGTCCCGAAGTCCCAAAGATTGGAGGGATTATCTCCCTTTGGGTGTAGCGAAGGGTTCCAAGGCCTGATCATACGAGTCTCAACAAGCCCTGAGAGCTATGATCTCGAATCGTATATGAGATTTGGTTAAGCCCACGGTCTTGAGCCTGTGGTCACTTGGAAGAATGGTTTGAAGGAAGCGTCTTTTGCCTATGAAACTCAAAATCTATAGCAGGGAAGGAAATCTCGAAGGATTAATGAGTTCGAGACCGTCCTTTAGAGTGTCTCCCGACTCTGGATTTGTGAATTCGATCCTTAGGTCATTCTATTGGGAAATTAGTGCATATACAAACTCCAACAGAGGCCATCTCGCCTTCTGTCCAAGTTCCTTTCGAAACCCATTAATCACAGGTCTCCTTTGCTAAATGTGACTAAACAGGAAGCCATTGAAATAATATGAGATTTAATTTCTACTTAAAACTTTCCAGATCGATAGGCCATCAGAGCCATAAAATCTACCATTCAATGAGATAAACAATCATGCCATCATCTAGCTCAAGGAAATTACATATTATAACAAAACAGTCGAGGTAAAATAAAACTTAGATTTACACTTATCTGAAACTTTGGAATTTAGTTGGAAACTACTGAAAGGGGTTCCCTTTTCCACCCAACAATAGGCATAGTTATTCTTGGAGTATTCCTCAACTGGCCATCCCGTAGCTAGATCATGATTCCATGAGAGAGATCCCGATTGATCTCAGCAACATCAAGGGACAAAGGTTACTCTCCTTTTCCGAGGGGAACCTAGCAGTCCAGTTCTCTATCCACCAAGAAAGGGAATCTGTTGTGATTTCCCACTCAATCATCGCCACTCTTTTTATTAGCTTGATTAGAAAACATTGTCCAAGCACTTCTGTGACCAGATCAATTTATTCATAGATCTCTTCCTCAGAACCGGAGAGCCTCGCACACTCTTCTTCTTCTCTATTGGTCCTTCAGACCATTCGCGTGTCTTCTTTCTATGCTTCTCCCCTCTTCCCACGAGATTCCTCTCTTTTCTTTCCTTTTTAGCAAGATTTCGTGGGTCATGTCATGAATTTTCAGATGGTACTCTACCCATCTCCCTCGTTGACTCTTGAGGGAATACTTCCCAACGACTAGCCTAATTGGTAATTAAGTTTTCTCTAGGGAAGAATATTGTTCTGAAGCTACACATTTATATCCAGTAGGGCATCGACCTGATAGAGGTCAACTCACCATTATTGGTTCCCCTACCATCCCTTCCCATGCATCATGATCTATTTGGCAATCCTCTTTCAACAGTCATGCCACTAATTTCCTTTCTTTTAATAACAAAAGATATACATTAATTTATATGGTAGGGTTCATTGTTTGTCCAACATTCATATGAAAAATATATCTATAGTCTTATTCACAGTAATAATAATATTTATAATTGGGGGGAAACATGGGTGTTACAATCCCCTCCCCCTTAAAAAGGAACATCGTCCTGGTGTTCTACCTGCCGATGTGGTTTTTATGTACAACACTGAACAAAAATGGGTATGCATGTTTCATGGCATCCTCCAATTCCCATGTAGCTTCATTTGGGCCAAAGTGTTTCCACTGCACCTTGACCTGGGCAATGGTTCTGTTTCTAAGGGGGTCTCCTTCTTGTTTAGTATGCATTGTGGTTCTAGCAGGAATTCTCCCTCTGGTTCCAATTGGATCATATACAAGTCAATTATATGATTAGAATCATGTACATATTCCTTCAATACTAAAATATGGAAAACATTATGTGCTCTCACTATGGGAGGAAGTGCTAGTCTATATGCTTCAGGTCCAACTCTGTCCAAAATTTCAAAAGTTCCACAAAACCGAGGTGCCATCTTGGCACAATTTCCTATTCTCAAGGAACTTCTTATTGGTATGATTCGAAGATACACATGATCCCCTACTTTGAACTCTCTAGAAATCTTATTTTTGGTCTGCATAGCTCTCCTGTCGGTCTTGAGCCACCTTCAGATTCCTTTTTATTTGAATTATTTGTTGTTCCATTTCTTTTAAAAGTTCTAGTCCAAGGGTTATGTTGTCTACTGGGTTATTCCAATTGATTGGAATGTTACATTCTATACCATGGAGAGCCTAAAAATGGCTCATCTTCAAGGACTCCTGATAGCCATTGTTATAAGCAAATTCTACCAGTGGTAGGTAGTCTTCCCACTTCTTGGGCCAATGCATAACATGCATCCTAAAGATGTCCTCTAATACTTGATTTACCCTTTTTGTATGTCCATCAGTTTGAACGTGATAGGAGGTACTAAATAGTAGCTTAGTTTCAAAACCAACAAACAAAGATTTCCAAAAAATTGATGTAAATTTGGTATCTCTATCCGATATGATTTCCTTAGGCATGCCATGCAGTCTAAATATTTATTTCATCAAGATGTTGGCAATATATATTGTCTTACAAGTTGATTTTACAGGGAAAAAGTGGGAAGTCTTGCTCAACTTATCCACAACTACCATAACGACATCATTCTGCTTGGTGGATTTAGGCAATCTGGTGACGAAATCCATGGAGATGGTTTCCCATTTTCACTTTGGAATTGGTAGGGGCTGCAACAACCCTGCTAGATGTCTGTGCTCCACCTTAACCTGCTGAAATTCAAAGCACTTGGCCAAGTAGTCAACTATGTCCTTCTTCATTCTTGGCCAATAAAATAGTTTCTTGGTGGTTGTGATCATTTTCTGATAACTAGGGTGACCCACGTATGATATTTTATGTAGTTCATCTAGTATCAACCTCTTCAAGTCATCACAATCTGGAATATACAACCTACCTTTGTAAGTTAGCAGACCATCATTCAACAATTGATAGTCCTCATACTTTAGCCTTGTGGACTCTTGCTCTAAGTATGATTTCACAGTTTTGAAAAATGCATCCCCTGCNCTTCACACTTCTATTGAGGGAATCAACCACTATGTTTTCCTTTACTTTAATATGTTTGATTTCAAAATCAAATTCACTAAGGAGAGCCATCATCCTAGCTTGCTTAGCATTGAGTTTGGGTTGGTCAAACAAGTATCTCAACCCACTATGGTCTGTCATTAGCACAAATATTTTGCCTAGGAGGTAATGTCTCCACATTTTTAAAGCATGTACTATGGTAGCCAATTCCAAGTCACGTGTCACATCATTGATTTCATGTTCATTTAATTTCTTGGATTCATAACAGATTACATACCCTTCTTGAGAGGAGTCCTTCTTTGTTGGCGTCTGTACACACCAGGAAGTCCTTGTTTGGGTCTACAATTTTCAGCACCGATGCATTGGTTAAAAGGGGTTTTAGTTGGTGAAAACTCTCCTCACACTCTGCTGTCCAAATGAATTTAACTCCCTTTTTCTGTAGGGAGGTGATAGGGAAACAATTCTTGGAAAACCCCTATAGTATCCTGCTAGGCCCATAAAGGTTATGGTATTAGAGACATCCCTTGGTGTAGGCCAATCCATGATGGATTTGATCTTATTAGGGTCACTGCCACTCCTTCCTCAGTGATGACATGGCCTAAGTAATTAACCCTTTTAGAAAACAAATCACACTTACTAAACTTGGCATAGAGCTTATGCTCTCTTAGCACTTGAAGCAATAACTTGAGGTGCTCTTCATGCTCTTCTCTACTCTTAGAATAGATCAGAATGTCATCTATGAATACCAACACAAATCTATCCAAGAACTTACTGAGTACATTATTCATCAGGAACATAAAGGTGGCTGGTGCATTGGTAAGCCCAAATGGAACTACCACAAATTCATAGTGCCCATACCTTGTCCCAAAGGATGTTTTATGAATGTCTTCATCCTTAATTCAAACTTGATGGAACCCAGACCTTAAGTCAATCTTGGAAAATATTGTAGCACCCCTTAGCTGGTCAAATAGGTCGTCAATTGTTGGCAAAGGATACTTATTCTTAATGGTCATCTTGTTGATTTGAGTGTGTCATCCTTCTTTTTCAAAAACAAGGATGGTGCTCCCCAAGGGGACACACTAGGCCATATGTAACTCTTTTCCAACATCTCATTCAACTAGGTTGGTCCTCTAGGCTTGGTTTATTGTTTTCAACATAGTTCAACACTTGTATTGCATACAAAGGACATCCTTTTATGCAATACTTCTTCACTTGAAGTGCTGATATTTGTCTCACTGAGACATGCTTTTGAATTCCTTGTAGGGTTCTTTTCCTCCCTTCCTCATCTTCACACTCCAATGTTTTATTGTAACAATCTAACTTGGATTTATGGGCAGCCAACCAGTCCATGCCAAGCAACATGTCATAAGATCCTAAAGGAAGTATGTTTAGAGTTGTTTGGGTGGATAACCCATTCACAATAAGTTGGCATGCTGGTAAGACCTTTGTTATCTTTCTTTTTGTACGAGTGGCTAGCTATATCATCCATGATTTGGCATGTTTTATTGGCTGAAATTTACATTTCTCAACTGTTTGAGGGGCCACATAACTCAGATTAGAACCAGGGTCAATCAAAATAGAAATAGGATGGTTGGCAATCATACCTTCCATCTCCACAACTGAAGCTTGGTGATCCGCTTGTCGATTATCCAGGGCTACATAAATTTGTGGCATGCTCCTAACCACATCATTGACCGTGGTAGCTTCCCAGATGTTGTAGACACTCCTATTGTTTTGTTTCCTATGGGGGAAGTCCCTCAACAAATGTTCTTCTCTGCATCCCCAACATTTCAATGGTTCTCTCCTTTTCTCGTCAATCTTCCCTGGGACTGATCCAAAGGGTTTATTTCCAATTGGAGATGGAAAATTCTGCTGATACACAATTTTAGCAGGAAGGATCAGCTTAGAGCCTTTCCCATGGTTCTTAAATCTTGAGGGTTTGAACCCCTTCTTCTTGAATCCCAATTTTCTCTCCTTTTTCCAATCCTTAGGAGGTTCTGCCTTGTGCTTGAATTTCTCATAGCAGTACCTTGCCTTCCTAATAATGTCTTCTAAGGTCTTAGGTTCATAAAACTCAATTTTGTCTCGATAGGATTGAGGTATCCCACTAATGAATCAATGCACCTTCGCCTTTTCATCCTTGATGTAAGGCACATACCTCAACATCTTGAGGAATTTGTTGATATATTCATCAATGGTGAATTGTCCAAGTTTGAGTTCATAGAACTCTTTAGTCCTTTCATCATAGTACATCTCAGATAGGTACTTTTTCTTAAAATACTTTTCAAATTATTTCCATGACAAATCCTTCTCACGAATTCCTTTCACATTTCTAAGTTCCTCCCACCAGATGGAGGCCTTTCCATTCAAGTTAAAGATGGCTATTTGGGCCTTTAAATTCTCAGAGTAGTCATGGAATCTGAAGTTATTCTTTAGGCCGAGTAACCAAGCTTCTACTTCTTCCCCCTTCTTAATATCTCCATCAAAAGTGGGTGGTTTGGCTTTCTTAAACTCCTCGGGGTCATGGCTCTTGAAATGTTTCCTCCTCTTTCTTCTCGTCTTAGAATGTAAACTAGTCTCACTGTTAGACAATTCCTTGGAGTTGTCAGTTTCCTCACTAGAGGATTCTTCAGTTGAATTCTAGGCATTAGCATGTCTCTTGACTCCATGTTGTGCCTTCTTTGAGGTGCTTCTCCTTGTGTCGCCTTTTTCAAGGCCATGCTTTTATATCTTAGGTGGACTTTGGGTTTTCTTAGTATGATGTCTATCCACATTACTGGCTGTTGGCCCACGTTGTATTTGCCTTTGTATATCTGATAGGATTTGTAGTAATACTACATTAATTTCAGTTTGTTTTTCCTGTTCTCATCCCTTCATTGTCTGCCTTACAACTTTGTAATTCTTCCATAAGGTTTCTTACCGTTTCAACTAAGTTTGGAGGGGTTTCCACCACCACCCTCCTCTCAACAAAATCTTCTTCTCTATTGAGGGAGCTTTCCTTCCAATCATGGTGTGTCACCATTATTTTCGTTGTAGTTTTTCCATGCTTTCCACTGACTGTTTAAGTGTTGGTAAAAACATTTTTTATTAGTCAACTATCCTCAAATTTTACGAACAACACAGTTAATTTTTTTTTTTTTGTAAGGTAAAATTATCTTCAATATTCCACATATAACAACCATATGCAGTTCATATTCAGAACATGTAAACATTATAAGGTCTCACTCTTTTCAACAGTAGAACTTAAATAAGCTCTTATAGGTGGGTAGGGTAGAGTGCCCTACCCCTTAAGGTTTTCTATTAAATTTTGTTCCTCTCTTTCATGAGCCCAAGCAGGCCAAGTGTTGTTGCTTGCTCTAATACCACTCTATCACACACCCAACCCCCTAAGTATCCTTTAAAGAGATGGGGCATAAATTTTCTCTTTCCTACAACACCCTGAATTCTTCAAATAAGGCTTCCATCGTTTTGTGCTCACCGATAACCTTCTGACGACTATAATCCTTTTCTGAAATCAAGCTATGGTTTAAAAGTTATGGTACTCCGAACTTTTCAAGACGTCATTATCGAATATCCATCCTTTTAACCACGTGGACTCACTTCCCTGTACCCTCTGACCTGACACTACCATGACCTAGGTCGCCACCCCTCGCGGTGACGTGGTTGCTGGTTGCAGGGACTATATCCCACTCTTCGTGGATATTGAGCCTTCGACCCTTCAACATTCTTACATAGGTCTAAAACTTCCTGAATCTCTCATCACTCCAGGATATATGGTGGAGTCCTATCCACCCTTCGATCCAGTGGTTGGGATCTATCTGCGCTTACTCATAGGCTAAAGTTGACAAGGGGGGAGGCAGGTCCCACATTAACTCATGTCCCATACCACGACACCACATGGATCTGCCTAGTCACATCGCATCACACTGGCGTATGCGAGCCCACCCAACCAGGGCTTGACACTTCAATGAGGAAGTTTCAGCACTTCGACATTTACGACAACCTCCTATATCCTCAAATCTCCCAGAGCCTCAAAGTCTCGAAGTTTCGGAATCCCGAAGAGGGTCCTACACACGCACTTAAATTAAGGTTTATTATGATATTTCTTTAATCCCGTTGAGTAATTAATCTTCGGCCTTCGGGCCAAAGCCTAGGTTACATTCTACCGCGAACTCCCAAAGTCCTGGAATCCCCGAAGTTCAGCGGACCATCGATCTAATATCCTTCAGGATCATTTTTGACTGCTCGATCGAGGGTAGTAGAAGGAAAGAATAAGAGAAAGTAATAACCAACAATAAAAGGTAGCCACTCTCTTGTGACCTCTTCGACCGGTAATACTCCAGAAAGGTTGAAGGGTTGGGAGATTTCAAGAGTCATGAAGCCACAAAGTCGTGAACTCCTGCCAACCGTCTGATCAAGTGGATATTTTGGGTAGAATCCTCATTGTTGAACCCATAAGGGAAACAGGACAAGGATCACGTCATTGATCTCTAATCATGATCAATGATGTAGGGAATGCCCACGACCAAAAGCTAGTAGGTGTTTAATGATAGGGTGGACACCATGATAACGGGTACGTGACTGCCAGTTGTCTGTCAAACCATCCAGTCATTGTTCCAATAGGTTACCTTCAACAAAAACTGGATGTTGTGAGGTTCTAGTGTCCTGAAGTCCCGAACTTCTGAAGTCTTGAAGCTCAGAGGCCTTAACTCCCTTTGGGTGTAGCGAAGGGTTTCAGGTCTTGATCATATGGGTCTCGACAAGCCCCAAGAGCTACACTCTTGAATCGTATCCGAGATTTGGTTAAGCCCACGGTCTTGAGCTTCTGGTCACTCAAAAGAATGGTTTGAAGGAAGTGCTTTTTGCCTACGAAATCTCGAGGGATTAATGAGTTTGGGACTGTCCTGTGAGTCTGTTCCGCTATCATCTAGCTCAATGAAATTACATATTACAACAAAACAATCAAGGTAAAATAAAACTCAGAGTTACACTTATCTGAAACGAATTTAGTTGGAAACTACTGAAAGGGGTTCCCTTTTCCACCCAACCATAGGCACTGTTATTCTTGGAGTATTCCTCAACTGGCCACGCCTAGCTAGATCATGATGCCATGAGAGGGATTCTAATTGATCTCAGCAATAACAAGGAACAAAGATTACTCTCCTTTTCCCACAGGAACCTGGCAGTCCAATTCTCTATCCACTAAGCAAGGGAGTATGTTGTGATTTCCCACTCAGTCATCGCCACTTCGTTTATAAGCTTGATTAGAAAACAATGTCCAAGAAATCCCGTGACCATAACATTTTATTCATAGATCTCTTCCTCAGAACCAAGGAGCCTCACACACTCTTCTTCTTCTCTATTGGTCCTCCAAACCATTCATGTGTCTTCTCTTTGTGCTTCCCCCCTCTTCCCACGAGCTTCCTCTCTTTTCTTGCCTTTTTCAATAAGATTTCATGGGTTAGGTAATGAAGTTTCAAATGGTACTCTGCCCATCTCCCTCATTGACTCTTGAGGGACTACTTCCTAACTACCAGCCTGACTGGTAATTAAGTTTTCTTTAGGCCATAATACTGTTATGGAGCTGTGCATTTATATCCAGCAGGGTACCGACCTGGCAGGGTCAACTCACTATTATTGGTTCCCATACCATCTCTTCCCATGCATCATGATCTATCTGGAAACCCTCTTTCAACAGTCATGCTGCTAATTTTCTTTCATTTAATAACAATATGTATCCATTATTTCTATGTCAAGGTTCACTGTTTGTCCAACATTCATATGGCAAATCTATCTATAGTCTTGTTCACAATAATAATAATATTTACAATTTGGGGGAAACATGGGTGTTACAATGACATATAGAGGAACAAAAATGAAATAAGAATAAATTTGGATTTTTTTATTATTATTATTATAAAAGATAAATAAAGATACAGATACAAACATGCACTTATGGGATAGGTGAAACATTTAACTTTCCATGGAATATGAAAAATTATCTTATTAGTCCCTACCCTTTTGGCTACAAGGACTAATTGTAATTGGTTTTTCATTGTTCTATTAATACATGGATGCAAACCAACAATTTTAACCAAAGTTTTAAGACTTTCATACGATTTTCCATCTAGCATTTTTATTTTTTCCTAATTTTTAAGTTTGAGGCCTTATTTGGCCTCATATCGAGGCGACTCACTTCTAACTTTAGGAAATCGGATACTTGAAACTTAATGAATGGGATATGTTGAAGCGGGGTGAATTAATGCTAACTTTCAAGTTATCATTAATTCCAAATATTAAATGTTTAATGCTTTCTAGATGCATAAATCATACCATACCCCTTGTCTCTCGGAGCTTTGTTAGCCGCCAACTACCCAGATATGGGAGCTGCCAACTGCCCTCCCACTTGGTCACTTGCATGTTGTTGCCAACACTATAAACTCCCCCTCCCCCTTCTAGTTTTTCTTCATAGTTTCTTCCCCTCCTCGTTTCTCCTCTCACCTAAAGATTGGTCCTATGCCCATAGGAATCCTTTAGTCCACCTGCAATATGTCGACAAGAGAGCTTCACACTAGTTGAAGGAATCACTGTCATCAAGAAGATGCCATTGCATTATCACTGTAGCCAAGAATACCCTATTTTAGTGTGTACTTCGACTTCTTTCATTATGTACTTTTACTTCTGCAAAATAGAAGGTGAAGGTGAGTAAAATCAAATTTAAACTAGCACTCAATTTTATAGTAAATTTAACAGATACTGTATATTTTATATTTGTTACTGACTACGTTACTTCCTAGGTAAGCAAGCCCTATCTATTGTTCATGAAATTAGTTCAGAGCTATAACTAGACACAACGCCTTGCCCTTGTTCTCTTTGACTGCATCAATCGACTTCATCATCCCCTCCATCAATTGGTTTCATCATCCCCACGAGCTCAGTAAATCTTGTTGTCCATCAACATAAAACATCTCTCTATGGAAGGTGGTTTCAATTCAAAGAGAGTGTAGGGGGAGAGGCCCTCCCCTCCGCAGTGTCCTCTTACCCTTCCCAATAGATCTATGCACCTCTCCATATATCTTCCCACCCATCCATCTGTACTCCTCCCTTTGCAACTACAAAAAGCATAATTGTTCAAAAACTTTATCGTCACAATGACAACTTGAAATTCACAATAACATTCACAATAGTGGAAATGTTTTGGCGTATCGCAAATTTCATGTATCTGAAATTTTATGTTCCAATGTAGTCAGGACTGTAACTCCATCTCAACTCTACAATCTCTTACATTATTGTGACTAAAAGTGGGATTAACATATAAGAATTCAAACAAATAACATGTTTCTAACATTTGAAAGACCTCTTAGCATATGGTTTCATTTATCACTAAGAATTTATTCTTGGTTTACTAAAATCTTATTATACTTATCTCGGTGGTTCCAAAAAAGGGTCCCAGATAAGCGTAATTTGGTTGAATGTTGCATGTTGGTCGAATGTTGCATAGCAGGGTGCTTGGTTGAATGCTGCTTATCAGGGTGCTTGATGTTCTCCAAACTTGACCCAACACTTGGTGGAGGTTGAATATATGTTGGACCAGAAAACCCTAGATTCCCATATGTTGTGTAGCAAGCAAAGCACCCATCTAGTTGATACCTTGCATGTGAAACCCAACCCATAGCCTAGAGTACAGTTTCACAATACCAAAATTAGCACTTGATATCACTGTATCATATTGAGTGGTATAGGTAATTTATACATCACTATTCTTTATACATGTCACTGATATATATATATATATATATTCATGGTTTTATGATAATAATGCTCACAATGATTAATTTTCTATGCAGTCCTTGTATGATCATCCTGGCCATTTTATTCACGGTTGGGTCATTTTCTATAGAGAAACGTAACAATATTTTATATAGTGAAATATAACATGCTATTGGAAGTTAGGAGAGTCCACAAAATACCTTATGCCCATTTTAGTAGCAGACAAGTTCATAGCTATGATTTTATTCTATGAATGATTCTCAAATGGGAGATCATGTGAGACTTAGATGTATGGAGAGAAGATAATGAATGCAAGAGCATCCTCAAACCCAAATGCTTTCCCTTTGTCAACAACATACATAAGTATGTGTATATTACATGTGCATTGAGAATATTAAGTAGAAAATAAACATTGGTAGCTAACCCGTTGTGACTGTATGGATCAGTGGATATGACACCCAAACCAATTCTTCTATCACTGAACACTATCACATGTCCTTTTATCACTGAGGCACATAAATCATTAGATTCGTTTTGTATGAATAAATTGGATTTTGCACCACATACATACACACATTGCATTGATATTTGAAGGTAGACGTACACACATTACATTTATATTTGAAAGGAAGGAGTAGCTACATTTGAAGATATTGTTTTTCATTCAATTTTCTGATATACGGATAGCCCAAACAAGTGACAACGAAAATATAATTGTACCTCTGAAGATATTATTTTTCATTCAATTTTTAGATATACGGATATCCCAAACAAGTGACAACCAAAATGTAATTGTTCACAAACTCTATTGGGGGCAATGAAGAATAGAAATTCACAGTAACATAAACTCTTTGGTGTACCTAAAATTTGATGGTTGATTACCCAAGAGAGAGGGCGTGGAGATTTGAATGAAAGTAAAGTGCTTCTAAGCCCAACCTGTAATTCTCCCACAAAGTTAAGTGAGAAAAAGACAAAGGTAGCTGCTCAAACAGAGGAGTAAGCAACAATATAGCCGGGGGAATAGTTCTACTTCCCCTTGGCTATATTCTCTTTTAGCTAGCCATTCTCCAAAGATTATGATGACTTTTGTGCTGAATATCAGGGTGATAAAGCTACAAAAGGAGAGGCCTCCCAAAGAATCGAACAATGTTCATGGTTCTCATCAAAATTGGCTAAAGCATTGTGCATGGATATCAATATGTCCTTTGTTGTAGATGTCCATCCGTCCTACAAGTGTGCGAGAAAAAGTCTCATTAGTAACATCCATTTCCCATCTTCCCTTGTACCATCCACGTGTTTCCATTCTCCACAACCAATGTCACTGATGTTGGTTACCTAAATGAATAAGACATAATGACGGTGGCATAAACAACTCAAATTTCATTCGATTAACCTTTCCTTAATGTAACACTAACCCGTACCATTTTATGTTTCGAAGTCATATTTTATTAAGTTAAAACAGTCTGATACCAATCAACAATGATCAACACTATCAACACTAGAATTGCATGCTTTATGAGGTGCAATAAGTACATTTATTATAGTGGGATTCATGATGGAACTATTCGTTTAAAGTGGCACATACAACTTTGAAGGCAATGCAAGGTATGTGATTGTCATGATGATGAAGCGTATTTTATTAATTTTATATGTATGCTTTCTAGTTTTATGGTTTCTTAAGAGGGAAGCTTGTAACTATCCTATCTATTACCCGAATTGTAGACATTTCATTGAAACTAAGTCATCTGAGTAGGTTATGAGTGTGATTTAAGCTTTGCCAATATAAAACAAGGGAGAGGATAAATTGGGAGTTAGCTAGAGCTTAGATCACTTTCCACTCTATTTATTATCATCCATAAAATAATATAAAAAAAATACTTTTGATTCACTTCCACATAATATTTAATTTAATTAATAGATTAAAAACGAGCAAATTGCACTAAGAAAATAAATAGAAAAGTAAAATGCTACATTGACCATGTACTCTCCACATATGAAGAACAATGATCACACATAGAATGAGCTATCGAGTTGCTGACCAAAGAATCTAATGAGCCAAAGAAATAATATAGGCACATTGGATTTCTTCTGCAATAGTTTGCTACATTTATAACCATACCATGCATCCATCGTTGCCCTCATTAATACAACATCGTTTTATACTTTTCAACTCTGAAAATAAATTTTTGAGTAGCTGAGAATTTAAATCTTCCTCCTCAAATACTAGTTTGTAGACATGGTGGGTGTGTATTAATACTCATGTCAATGTTATGAAATTCTAAGTTATTGTCATTACAGTGAGATGATCATCTGAGGATTACACAATCTCCTACTTTGACGTGAAGGCTAAAACACAACTCTTCTTTATTGTGGGTTTTGATCTTTTAGATACATAAGTTACCGTTCAAGCAAAACCGAAATAGTGTAATGTCATATTCAACAAAAATAAAAAACTTTTTCTTAGTTTATTAACTTTCAAATATAAAAACATCATAGTGCATTTCCATGTTGGGAAGTTGTTGTGTTTCCTAGCAGCGAAGAGGTTAAAGCCATTTGTAGATGGAACCCTCACTAAACTTGATTATCAAAACTTTAAAATATTTTACCTCTCACAATATTAACTATTTATCCATACACATGTTTCTCTCCACTCATGAGCATATCTAAGAAAGGGATTTACAAATATTCGATTCAAGACAAATACAAAATAAAATTTTATATTCAAACAAACTATTTTTACTTTAAACCATATAAAATTATATAAAAATATCTCACATTCTTAACTACTATTTGTAAGAAAGGGATTTACAAATATCCACTTTAAGACAAATACACCCTCTATAGAGGGTGGGAGGGGGGTGCTTATTAGAGAAAAAGTATAAAATTTTATATTCAAATAAACTATTTTTACTTTAAACCATATAAAAATATATAAAAATGAAAAAAATATATTAAAATATTTTTGCAATTTTGTTAACTATTTGTCCAAACGCATGTTTCTCTCCACTCATTAGCGTATGTGAGAAAAGGATTTACAAATATTCGGTTCAAGATAAATACAAAATAAAATTTTATATTCAAACAAATTATTTTTACTTTAAACCATATAAAATTATATAAAAATATTTCACATTCTAAACTATTTGTCAAAAGGGATTTACAAATATCCGTTTTAACACAAATACACAATGAAATTTTATATTAAATAAACTAATTTTACTTTAAACCATATAAAATTATATAAAAATATTTAAAAATAAAAAAATATATATTAAAATATTTTTACAACTTAGTTGTTATCAAATTTTACAATTTAAATAAATTATTTTTACTATAAACCATATTAAAATATTTAAAAATAAAAAAATATCTTTAAAATTATTTTTTTCTCATTCTACAATTTATTTATTGTAACTCTTCATCTCCTACTTTCACTAAAGCTAAAACACAACTCTTATTTCTTGTGAGTCTTGATCTCTCTTACGAATTCATTATCATCCAACACCCATGAAATAATGAACCATGATCAATCAATCATATTATATGATCTTAATTTCAAATTCTCCACACAAATATTCATGGGCTGGAATACAAAGCAACGAGAAATTAGCAGAATTTGGTTTGCCATTTTATACAACGATTAATCATGTCCTTATATTCTGATACGTGTGGCGACTTATACATGGAGCTGTAGTCCAAAGTGTTGAACTTGTCTTTCACAATCGACAAGGACTTGTTTCCCTTTACAACCCTCTTGATTATAAACAAAAACAAAACAAAATATATTTGTGAACTAATTGGATGTTTAAATGTATAATTTTTTAGTAGTTATCATTGAGTGACTTGTATTTCAAGAAGTCACATTTATCCATTACAATTCATTTTTTTATTTTTATTTTTTTGTTATAAGATTGAATTCATTTTTTTTTATTTTTGTTTTTCATGTTATAAGATTCTTTAAGTGTTTTTAATTATGTTAATATTTTCTAAACCACCTTCAATTACTTTTTGTAATTAAAAAAACCATTTTTTAAATATTAAAATTTTTAAAATTTATACAAATGAATTTTTTCCCATACTCCTCATCAAACCATCATGACATATTTGGTTTTAGATCTAGCCTTCACCTCCTTATACTTACATCTTACATTTGATGTTTATGATCACTTTGGAGAAGTGAAAATTAATCCATATTTGAGAATTGAGGTTTATTATAAATTAAAGTTGATGGATTGTGTGGTACTTATTAACCTTCAAGCTATCATGTTATTTTTTAAATGTTGACTTTCCCTTTAGGTGTTTCATGAACTTTTGCTAGTTGAGTTCATATTTTCCAAACTACTTTTACATTTACTTGCAAAAATGTAAATGAAGATAAGACATTTTTTATTTGAAAAACAAGCTACATGTGGTAATGTCCTTCCCAAATACTAAGGTTTTGAGCGACCAATAAGTGTTGTCACACCACAGATGCGAATGTAGAACTTTCATGAATAAAGAACTCATTCAAGGATGTGTTTCCAAATAAAAAAGGGTTGGTACTCAAAAGTTAAGCAAGCATCCAATGCATATCAAATGAGTGGAACATAACAAAAGAGCATATAATGCAAGAATCCTTGAAGAAAACCCACACTAACTCAAATGCACATATCATAATCCTGTCCAGATCTTGTGAATTGGTGCCAATGTCTTATACATAATAATTTTAAGATGGGAAACTGAAACATACACATAAAAACGATAAGCATACTACATAGTTTTTTCATCGTTTTTGTTAGATCCACAAAATAACGTATTTTATCCCAAAAATAGTAGAATCCAATCACTATTCCATTCCTCCACAAAAATTTAGTCATAATAGTCAGGTCAACATATTCCAATATCGTACAACCAAGAGAGATATTGGCTCTTTCAATAACCAATTCCCATTCTTCAATATTTGAAAGAAGGGCACACCACCATATTTACGGCTGTACCATACAGTTTAGGAAAAACAATAACTTTTTAAACATGTATTCTCATTGCACCAAGAAACAAGACGCAAAACATAACCTAATTGAAGCTTAAATTCGATCTATTAGGACAATATAAGCTGCAATTGCTTCCAATGATGGTGAGACTTGGTTTTAAACTTTCTCTTTGATGTTACTCGACTCTTGTTTTCTCCCACCCAATGCCGAAGGGCCCACCCCAGATCCGACTATAGAAGAGGTATTTTTTTCATAAACAACAATAGAATATTTAATTTTTCTTTGTTCTTTTATTGTTTTAGTTCAGCGTTTGCTTTTGTCCAGGTTGGACTGTGTATGCAAGACGAGGATGAAAACACCGAGAGAGAACAAAATGATAAAATTGATCCAGATTTTAAGAGCAAAACAAAAATGAATACAGATTATTATTATTCTTAACACAGAGACACAAGAATAATAGAGATACAATAACAAAGATACAATAAAAATGGTTTCTATTCAGTTAAAAAAAGTGCTGAAATTGTATAATGCAGCGGAAAACAAGCTTGCTAGAATGGTGGTGGCTTATCTCTGAGAAGAGATGTGACGATTGCACTCATTCGAAATAATATGGTTACAGTGAGGCTCTCCAAGCCTTTTTACAATAAACATGAATGCCAAAACCCTAGACATCCAAAAACCTAGCCCTAGGAGATGAAGCGCCAAAAGTCGTGTGGGCCCCATTGGGGTAAGCTAATACATCAACTTCCCGGGGTCATAACTTTTGCATACTATCTCCATTTTAGGTGCACGATAGCCCATTGGAAAGGTTTATCTGAGGACTACACATGTTTCCGTATGAATTTGAATTCATCTGCAGTTTGGTTGTGGCTAGACCTAAAAACGTTGTTTAGCGCCTCAAAACAGCCCCAGAAGTTAGGGACCCAAAAACTAGGAAAAAATTGCTAAAATGGAAAAATGCCAAAATGAGCCAATTAGAATAAGTGGGAGGCCACTGAAATCCACTTGGATCAATCCTCCCCCATTAGGAAGCAATGGTATCCATTGCGTTGAGTTCCCCCATCAGATGATGAAATTTCTGCTGAATTTGGCCTCGGGTGAGCCACTTGCCTTGGTGCAGGAGCTGCCCTGCTTTGACAACCCGATAAATCTGGATCCTTTGTTGGCGATTTCCCTTGACATGTGTGTCCACAATATGATCATTGGATGCCTGTTGCATGCAGTCAGGGTTGATCTCTATTGGTGTCAACTGTTCTGCTATCTCTGAGGTGTCCAATAAGGGCGGGAAGTATGGCCGAAGGAGATCCACGTTGAACATTGGGTGCAGGCCAAGGAAAGGGGGAATGTTGAGCTCAAAAGCATTGTCACCCACAACCTTGGTGATGGTTTAAGGTTCGTAATGGAGTGGGAGAAGCTTCCGATGGGGCTATGTAAGGCATTCTTTCTGCAAGTGTAACCACACTTTGCCTCCCACCTGAAACTTATGTGGCACCTAGTGTTGATCATGGCGTTGCTTGTACTTAGCATTAGAATTCTGTAAAATATCTTGAACCTATTGGCGGATGTGTTGGATCCTCTCAATGAATCGAGAGGCTTTGTTAGCTTCAGTTGGAGCAGGTGATGAATTGGCTGGCGTGGCCGCAAGAGGTAGTGCAACATCCATGGGACCCAATGGTTGGAATCCCAACCAGACCTGAAAGGGGTTTTGGTCGATTGAGCTATGTAGGGCTCTGTTGTAGCTATGCTGAACATAGGGAAGACTCTCATCCCATGTGCGGGGGTGCTTGGATTTGTACATGAGTAGGATATGCATGATCATTCGATTGGCGACCTCAGTTTGGCCATCTATCTGGGGGTGGAAGGCAGTGGATTTGGTGAGCTTGGTGTACAGTAGTGACCAGAGGCTC
>JASDQU010104399.1:165678-187215 GCA_032191745.1 Picea mariana | reverse complement strand
TTAGAAAACATTGTCCAAGCACTCCTGTGACCAGATCAATTTATTCATAGATCTCTTCCTCAGAATTGGAGAGTGTCTCACGCTCTTCTTCTTCTCTATTGGTCCTCCAGACCATTCGTGTGTCTTCTTTCTATGCTTCTCCCCTCTTCCCACGAGATTCCTCTCTTTTCTTGCCTTTTTAGCAAGATTTTGCGGGTCAGGTCATGAATTTTCAGATGGTACTCTACCCATCTCCCTCGTTGACTCTTGAGGGAATACTTACCAATGACTAGCTTGATTGGTAATTAAGTTTTCTCTAGAGCAGAATATTGTTCTGAAGCTACACATTTATATCCAGTAGGGCACCGACCTGGTAGGGGTCAAATCACCATTATTGGTTCCCCTACCATCCCTTCCCATGCATCATGATCTATTTGGCAACCCTCTTTCAGCAGTCATGCCACTAATTTCCTTTCATTTAATAACAAAATATATACATTAATTTATATGGTAGGGTTCATTGTTTGTCCAACATTCATATGGAAAATCTATCTATAGTCTTATTGTCAGTAATAATAATATTTACAATTGGGGGGAAACATGGGTGTTACAATCTCCTCCCCCTTAAAAAGGAACATTGCCCCGATGTTCTACCTGCCGATGTGGGTTTTATGTACAACACTGAACAAAAATGGGTATGCATGTTTCATGGCATCCTCCAATTCCCATGTGGCTTCATCTGGGCCAAAGTGTTTCCGCTGCACCTTAACCTGGGCAATGGTTCTGTTTCTGAGGGGGATCTCCTTCTTGTTTAGTATGCATTGTGGTTCTGGCAGGAATTCTCCCTCTGGTTCCAATTGGATCATATACAAGGAAATTATATGATTATAATCATGTACATATTTCTTCAATACTGAAATATGGAAAACATTATGTGCTCTCACTATGGGAGGAAGTGCTAGTCTATATGCTCCAGGTCCAACTCTGTCCAAAATTTCAAAAGTTTCACAAAACTGAGGTGCCATCTTGGCATAATTTCCCATTCTCAAGGAACTTCTTATTGGTATGATTCGAAGATACACATGGTCCCCTACTTTGAACTCTCTAGAAATCTTATTTTTGGTCTGCGTAGCTCTCCCGTCGGTCTTGAGCCACCTTCAGATTCCTTTTTATTTGAATTATTTGTTGTTCTATTTCTTTTAAAAGTTTTGGTCCAAGGGTTATGTTTCCTACTGGGTTATTCCATTTGATTGGAATGTTACATTCTATACCATGGAGAGCCTCAAAAGGGCTCATCTTCAAGGACTCCTGATAGCCATTGTTATAAGCAAATTCTACCAGTGGTAGGTAGTCTTCCCACTTGTTGGGCTGATGCATAACATGCATCCTAAAGATGTCCTCTAATACTTGATTTACCCTTTTTGTATGTCCATCAGTTTGAGGGTGATAGGAGGTACTAAATAGCAGCTTAGTTTCAAAACCAACAAACAAAGATTTCCAAAAAATTGAAGTAAATTTGGTATCTCTATCCAATATGATTTCCTCAGGCATGCCATGCAGTCTAAATATTTATTTCATCAAGATGTTGGCAATATATATTTTCTTACAAGTTTATTATACAGGGAAAATGTGGGAAGTCTTACTCAACTTATCCACAACTACCATAACGACATCATTCTGCTTGGTGGATTTAGGCAATCTGGTGAGGAAATCCATGGAGATGGTTTCCCATTTTCACTCTAGAATTGGTAGGGGCTGCAACAACCCTGCTAGATTTCTGTGCTCCACCTTAACCTGCTAAAATTCTAAGCACTTGGACAAGTAGTCAACTATGTCCTTCTTCATTCTTGGCCAATAAAATAGTTTCTTGGTGGTTGTGATCATTTTCTGATAACAAGGGTGACCCATGTATGATATTTTATGTAGTTCATCTAGTATGAATCTTTTCAAGTCGTCACAATATGGAATATACAACCTACCTTTGTAAGTTAGCAGGCCATTATTCAACAATTGATAGTCCTCATACTTCAGCCCTGTGGACTCTTGCTCTAAGTATGATTTCACAGTTTTGAAAAATGCATCCACTGCTTGTGCACTTTTAACTCTCTCCTTGATGTCTGATTCACAGGTACTTAAGATGTCATATGAATCACCTTCATACTTCTATTGTGGGAATCAACCACTATGTTTTCCTTTCCTTTAATATGTTTGATTTCAAAATCAAATTCACTAAGGAGAGCCATCAACCTAGCTTGCCTAGCATTGAGTTTGGGCTAGTCAAACAAGTATCTCAACCCACTATGGTCTATCATTAGCACAAATCTTTTTCCTAGGAGGTAATGCCTCCACATTTTTAAATCATGTACTATGGCAGCCAATTCCAAGTCATGTGTCACATCATTGATTTCATGTTCATTTAATTTCCTGGATTCATAACAGATTACATGCCCTTCTTGAGAGGAGTCCTTCTTTGTTGGCGTCTGTACACACCAGGAAGTCCTTGTCTGGGTCTGCAATTTTCAGCACCGATGCATTGGTTAAAAGGTGTTTTAGTTGGTGAAAACTCTCCTCACACTCTGCTGTCCAAATGAATTTAACTCCCTTTTTTGTAGGGAGGTGATAGGGAAACCAATCCTGGAAAACCCCTTTATGAACCCCCTATAGTATCCTGCTAGGCCCATAAAGGATATGGTATCAGAGACATCCCTTGGTGTAGGCCAATCCATGATGGATTTGATCTTATTAGGGTCACTGCCACTCCTTCCTCAATGATGACATAGTCTAAGCAATTAACCCTTTTATAAAATAAATCACACTTACTAAACTTGGCATAGAGCTTATGCCCTCTTAGCACTTGAAGCAATAACTTGAGGTGCTCTTCATGCTTTTCTCTACTCTTAGAATAGATTAGAATTTCAACTATGAAGACAAACACAAATCTATCCAAGAAATTACTAAGTGCATTATTCATCAGGAACATAAAGGTGGCTGGTGCATTGGTAAGCCCAAATGGAACTACCACAAATTCATAGTGCTTATACCTTGTCCTAAAGGATGTTTTATGAACGTCTTCATCCTTAATTCAGACTTGATGGTACTCATACCTTAAGTCAATCTTGAAAAATATTGTAGCACACCTTAGCTGGTCAAATAGGTCGTCAATTCTTGGCAAAGGATACTTATTCTTAATGGTCATCTTGTTGATCTGAGTGTGTCACCCTTCTTTTTCACAAACAAGGATGGTGCTCCCCAAGGGGACACACTAGGCCATATGTAACCCTTTTCCAACATCTCATTCAACTAGAATGGTCCTATAGGCTTGGTTTATTGTCCTCAACATAGTTCAACACTTGTATTGCATACAAAGGACATCCTTTTATGCAATACTTCTTCACTTGAAGTGCTAATATTTGTCTCACTAAGACATGCTTTTGAATTCCTTGTAGGGTTCTTTTCCTCCCTTCCTCATCTTCACACTCCAATGTTTTATTGTAACAATCTAACTTGGATTTATGGGCAACCAACTAGTCCATGCCAAGAAACATGTCATAGGATCCTAAAGGAAGTATGTTTAGAGTTGTTTGGGTGGATAACCCATTCACAATAAGTTGGCATGCTGGTAAGACCTCTGTTATCTTTCTTTTTGTACGAGTGGCTAGCTATATCATCCATGATTTGGCATGTTTTACTGGCTGAAATTTACATTTCTCAACTGTTTGAGGGGCCACATAACTCATATTAGAACCAGGGTCAATCAAAATAGAAATAGAATGGTTGGCAATCATACCTTCCATCTCCACAACTGAAGCTTGGTGATCCGCTTGTCGATTATCCAGGGCTACATAAATTTGTGGCATGCTCCTAGCCACATCATTGACCGTGGTAGCTTCCCATATGTTGTAGGCACTCCTATTGTCTTGTTTCCTATGGGGAAAGTCCCTCAACAAATGTTCTTCTCTGCATCCACAACATTTCAATGGTTCTCTCCTTTTCTCATCAATCTTCCCTGGGACTGATCCAAAGGGTTTATTTCCAATTGGAGATGGAAAATTCTGCTAATACACAATTTTAGCAGGAAGGCTCATCATAGAGCCTTTCCCATGGTTCTTAAATCTTGAGGGTTTGAACCCCTTCTTCTTGAATCCCAATCTGCTCTCCTTTTTCCAATCCTTAGGAGGTTCTGCCTTGTGCTTGAATTTCTCATAGCAGTAGCTTGCCTTCCTAATGGTGTCTTCTAAGGTCTCAGGTTCATAAAAATAAATTTTGACTCGATAGGATTGAGGTATCCCACTAATGAATCGATGCACCTTCGCCTTTTCATCCTTGATGTAAGTCACATACCTCAACATCTCGAGGAATTTGTTGATATATTCATCAATGGTGAGTTTTCAAAGTTTGAGTTCATAGAACTCTTTAGTCCTTTCATCATAGTACATCTCAGATAGGTAATTTTTCTTAAAATACTTTTCAAATTGTTTCCATGACAAATCCTTCTCACGAATTCCTTTCACATTTCTAAGTTCCTCCCACCAGATGGAGGCCTTTCCATTCAAGTTAAATATGGCTATTTGGGCCTTTAAGTTCTCAGAGTAGTCATGGAATTTGAAGTTATTCTTTAGGCCAAGTAGCCAAGCTTCTACTTCTTTCCCCTTCTTAATCTCTCCATCAAAAGTTGGTGCTTTTGCTTTCTTAAACTCCTCAGGGTCATGGCTCTTGAAATGTTTCCTCCTCTTTCTTCTCCTCTTAGAATGTAAACTAGTCTCACTGTTAGAAAATTCCTTGGAGTTGTCAGTTTCCTCACTAGAGGATTCTTCAGTTGAATTCTAGGCATTAGCATGTCTCTTGACTCCATGTTGTGCTTTCTTTGAGGTGCTTCTCCTCATGTCTCCTTTTTTAGGGCCATGCTTTTGTATCTTAGGTGGACTTTGGGTTTTCTTAGTATGATGTCTATCCACATTACTGGTTGTTGGCCCATGTTGTATCTGCCTTTGTATATCTGATAGGATTTGTAGTAAGACTACATTAATTTCAGTTTTTTTTTCCTGTTCTCATCCTTTCATTGTTTGCATTACAACTTTGTAATTCTTCCATAAGGTTTCTTACCGTTTCAACTAAGTTTGGAGGGGTTTCCACCACCCTTCTCTCAACAAAATATTCTTCTCTATTAGGGGAGATTTCCTCCCAATCATGGTGTGTCACCATTCTTTTCGTTGTAGTTTTTCCATGCTTTCCACTGACAGTTTAAGTGCTGGTAAAAACATTTTCTGTTAGTCAACTATCCTCAAATTTTATGAACAATACAGTTAATTTTTTTTTTTTTGTAAGGTAAAATTAGCTTCAATATTCCACATATAACAACCATATGCAGTTCAGATTCAGAACATGTAAACATTACAAGGTCTCACTCTTTTCAATAGTAGAAATTAAATAAGCTCTTATAGGTGGGTATGGTAGAGTGCCCTACCCCTTAAGGTTTTCTATTAAATTTTGTTTCGCTCTTTCATGAGCCCAAGCAGGCCAAGTATTGTTGCTTTCTCTGATACCACTCTGTCACACACCCAACCCCCTAAGTATCCTTTTAAGAGACAGGGCATAAATGTTTGCTTTCCTACAACACCCTGAATCCTTCGAATAAAGTTTCCATCACTTTGTGCTCACCGATAACCTTTCGACGAATATAATCCTTGTCTGAACTCAAGATATGGTTTAAAAGTTATGGTCCTTCAAACTTTTCAATACGTCATTATCGAATATCCATCCTTTTAACCACGTGGACTCACTTCCCTGTACCCTCCGAGCTAGCACTACCGTGACCTAGGTCGCCACCCCTCGCAGTGACATGGCTACTGGTTGTAGGGAGTATATCCCACTCTTCGTGGATATTGAGGCTTCGACCCTTCAACATTCTTAAATAGGTCTATAACTTCCCGAATCTCTCACCACTCCAGGATATATGGTGGAGTCCTATCCACCCTTTAATCTAGCAGTTGGGATCTATCCGTGCTTACCCATAGGCTAAAGTTGATAAGGGGGGAGGCAGGTCCCACATTAACTCATGTTCCATACCATGACACCACATGGATTTGCCTAGTCACACCGCATCACACTGGCGTATGTGAGCCCACCCAACTAGGGCTTGACACTTCAACGAGGAAGTTTTGACGCTTCAACATTTACGACAACCTCCTATATCCTCAAATATCCCGGAGCCTCAAAGTCCCAAAGTTTCGAACTCCCGAAGAGGGTCCTACACACGCACTTAACTTAAGTTTTATCACGATATTTCTTTAATCCCGTTGAGTAATTAATCTTTGGCCTTTGGGCCAAAGCCTAGGTTACATTCTACCGCGAACTCCCAAAGTCCCAGAATCCCCGAAGTTTAGTGGACCATAGATCTAATATCCTTCGGGATCATTTTTGACCGCTCAATCGAGGGTAGTAGAAGGAAAGAATAAGAGAAAGTAATAACCAACAATAAAAGGTAGCCACTCTCTTGTGACCCCTTCGACTAGTAATACTCCAGAAAGGTTGAAGGGTTAGGAGATTTCAAGAGTCACGAAGCCACAAAGTCATGAACTCCTACCAACCGTCTGATCAAGTGGATATTTTGGGTAGAATCCTCATCGTTGAACCCATAAGGGAAAAAGGACAAGGATCATGTCATTGATCTCTGATCATGATCAACGATGTAGTGAATGCCCACGACCAAAATCTAGTAGCCGTTTAATGATAGGGTGGACACCATGATAACGGGTACGTGACTGCCAGTTGTCGGTCGAACCATCCAGTCATTGTTTCAACAGGTTACCTTCAACAAAAACTGGATGTTGTGAGGTTCCAGTGTCCTGAAGTCCAGAACCTCCAAAGTCTTGAAGCTCAGAGGCCTTAACTCCCTTTGGGTGTAGCGAAGGGTTCCAGGTCTTGATCATATGGATCTCGACAAGCCCTGAGAGCTACACTCTCGAATCGTATCCAAGATTTGGTTAAGTCCATGGTCTTGAGCTTGTGGTCACTCAAAAGAATGGTTTGAAGGAAGTGCCTTTTGCCTACGAAACTTGAAATCTATAGTAGGGAAGGAAATCTCGAGGGATTAATGAGTTCGGGACCATCCTGTGAGTCTATTCCGACTCTGGATTTGTGAATTTGATCCCTGGGCCAGTCCATTGGGAAATTAGTGCATATACAGACTCCAGCAGAGGCCAGCTCGCCTTCTGTCCCAATTCCCTTCGAAACCCATTAATCATAAGTCTCCTTTGCTAAATGTGACAAAACGTGAATCCATTGAAAAAATATGAGATTTAATGTCTACTTCAAACTTTCCAGATCGATAGGCCACCAAATCCATAAACTCTACCATTCAACGAGATAAACAATCCTGCCATCATCTAGCTCAATGAAATTACATATTACAACAAAACAATCAAGGTAAAATAAAAATTAGAGTTACACTTATCTGAAACTATGGAATTTAGTTGGAAACTACTGAAAGGGGTTACCTTTTCCACCCAACCATAGGCACTGTTATTCTTGGAGTATTCCTCAATTGGACACCCCCTAGCTAGATCATGATGCCAAGAGAGGGATTCTGATTGATCTCAACAATAACAAGGAACAAAGATTACTCTCCTTTTCCCACAGGAACCTGGCAGTCCAGTTCGCTATCCACTAAGCAAGGGAGTATGCTATGATTTCCCACTCAGTCATCACCACTTCGTTTATCAGCTTGATTAGAAAACATTGTCCAAGAAATCCAGTGACCATAACATTTTATTCACAGATCTCTTCCTCAGAACCAAGGAGCCTCGCACACTCTTATTCTTCTCTATTGGTCCTCGAGACCATTCATGTGTCTTCTCTTTGTGCTTCCCCCCTCTTCCCAAGAGCTTCCTCTCTTTTCTTTCCTTTTTCAATAAGATTTCATCGGTTAGGTCATGAAGTTTCAGATGGTACTCTGCCCATCTCCCTCATTGACTCTTGAGGGACTACTTCCTAACTACCAGCCTGACTGGTAATTAAGTTTTCTTTGGGCCAGAATACTGTTATGGAGCTGTGCATTTATATCCAGCGGGGTACCGACCTGGCAGGGATCAACTCACCATTATTGGTTCCCATACCATCCCTTCCCATGCATCATGATCTATCTGGCAACCCTCTTTCAACAGTCATACTGCTAATTTCCTTTCATTTAATAACAAAATATATACATTATTTCTATGTCAGGGTTCATTGTTTGTCCAACATTCATATGGAAAATCTATCTATAGTCTTATTCACAATAATAATAATATTTACAATTTGGGGGAAACATGGGTGTTACAATGACATATAGAGGAACGAAAATGAAATAAGAATAAATTTGGATTTTTTTTAATTATTATTATAAAAGATAAATAAAGATACAGATACAGACATGCACTTATGGGATAGGTGAAACATTTAACTTTCCATGGAATATGAAAAATTGTCTTATTAGTCCCTGCCCTTTTGGCTGCAGGGACTAATTGTAATCGATTTTTCATTGTTCTATTAATACATGGATGCAAACCAACAATTTTAACCAAAGTTTTAAGACTTTCATATGATTTTCCATCTAGCATTTATATTTTTTCCTAATTTTTAAGTTTGAGGCCTTATTTGGCCTCATATCGAGGCGACTCACTTCTAACTTTAGGAAATCAGATACTTGAAACTTAATGAATGGGATATGTTGAAACGGGGTGAATTAATGCTAACTTTCAAGTTATCATTAATTCCAAATATTAAATGCTTAATGCTTTCTAGATGCATAAATCATACCATACCCCTTGTCTCTCGGAGCTCTGTCAGCTGCCAACTGCCCAGATATGGGAGTTTCCAACTGCCCTCCCACTTGGTCACTTGCATGTTGTTGCCAACACTATAAACTCCCCTTCCCCCTTCTGGTTTTTCTTCATAGTTTCTTCCCCTCCTCATTTCTCCTCTCACCTGAAGATTGGTCCTATTCCCATAGGAATCCTTTAGTCCACCTGCAATATGTTGACAAGAGAGCTTCACACTAGTTGAAGGAATCACTGTCATCAAGAAGACACCATTGCATTATCATTGTAGCCAAGAATACCCTATTTCAGTGTGTACTTCGACTTCTTTCATTGTGCACTTTTACTTCTGCAAAATAGAAGGTGAAGGTGAGTAAAATCAAATTTAAAGTAACACTCAATTTTACAGTAAATTTAATAGACATTGTATATTTTTATATTTGTTACTGACTATGTTACTTCCTATATATTGTTCATGAAATTAGTTCAGAGCCATAACTAGACACAACACCTTGCCCCTGTGCTCTTTGAATGCATCAATCGACTTCATCATCCCCTCCATCAATTGGCTTCATCATCCCCATGAGCTCAGTAAATCTTGTTGTCCATCAACATAAAACATATCTCTATGGAAGGTGGTTTCAATTCAAAGAGAGTGTACAGGGAGAGGCCCTCCCCTCCACGATGTCCTCTTACCCTTCCCAATAGATCTATGCACCTCTCCATATATCTTCCCACCCATCCATCTATACTCCTCTCTCTGCAACTACAAAAAACATAATTGTTCAAAAACTTTATCGTCACAATGACAACTTGAAATTCACAATAACATTCACAATAGTGGAAATGTTTTGTCATAGCGCAAATTTGATGTATCTGAAATTTTATGTTCCAATGTAGTCATGACTGTAACTCCATCTCAACCCTACAATCTCTTACATTATTGTGACTAAAAGTGGGATTAACATATAGGAATTCAAAGAAATAACATGTTTCCAACATTTGAAAGACCTCTTAGCATATGGTTTCATTTATCACTAAGAATTTATTCTTGGTTTACTAAAATCTTATTATACTTATCTCGGTGGTTCCAAACAAGGGTTCCAGATAAGTGTAATTTGGTTGAATGCTGCGTAGCAGGGTGCTTGGTTGAATGCTGCTGATCAGGGTGCTTGATGTTCGCCAAACTTGACCCAACACTTGGTGGAGGCTGAATATATGTTGGATCAGAAAACCCTAGATTCCCATATGTTGTGCAGCAAGCAAAGCACCCATCCATTTGATACCTTTCATATGAAACCCAACCCATAGCATAGAGTACAGTTTCACAATACCAAAATTAGCACTTGATATCACTGTATCGTATTGAGTGGTATATGTATTTTGTACATCACTATTCTTTATACATGTCACTGATATATATATTCATGGTTTTATGATAATAATGCTCACAATGATTAATTTTCTGTGCAGTCCTGGTATGATCATCCTGGCCATTTTATTCACGGTTAGGTAATTTTCTATAGAGGAATATAACAATATTTTATGTAGTGAAATATAACATGCTATTTGAAGTTAGGAGAGTTCGCAAAATACCTTATGCCCATTTCAATAGTAGACAGGTTCATAGCTATGATTTTCTTCTATGAATGATTCTCAAATGGGATATCATGTGAAACTTAGATGTATGGAGAGGAGATAATGAATGCAAGAGCCTCCTCAAACCAAAATGCTTTCCCTTCAACAACAACATACATAAGTATGTGTATATTACATGCGCATTGAGAGTATTAAGTAGAAAATAAACATTGGTAGCTGACCCGTTGTGACTGTATGGCCTAGTGGATATGACACCCAAACCAATTCTCCTATTACTGAACACTATCACATGTCCTTTTATCACTGAGGCATATAAATCATTAGATTAGTTTTGTATGAATAAATTGGATTTTGCACCACATACCTACACACATTTCATTGATATTTGAAGGTAGACGTACACACATTACATTTATATTTGAAAGGAAGGAGTAGCTACGTCTGAAGATATTGTTTTTCATTCAATTTTCTGATATTCAGATAGCCCAAACAAGTGAAAACCAAAATATAATTGTACCTCTGAAGATATTATTTTTCATTCAATTTTCAGATATACGGATAGCCCAAACAAGTGACAACCAAAATATAATTTTTCACAAACACTATGGGGGCAATGAAGAATAGAAATTCACAGTAACATAAACTCTTTGGTGTACCTGAAATTTGATGGTTGATTACCCAAGAGAGAGGGCGTGGAGATTTGAATGAAAGTAAAGTGCTTCTAAGCCCAACCTGTAATTCTCCCACAAAGTTAAGTGAGAAAAAGACAAAGGTAGCTGCTCAAACTGAGGAGCAAGCAACAATATAGATGGGGGAATAGCTCTCCTTCCCCTTGGCTATATTCTCTTTTAGCTAGCCATTCTCCAAAGATTATGATGACTTTTGTGCTGAATATCAGGGTGATAAAGCTACAAAAGGAGAGGCCTCCCAAAGAATCAAACAATGTTCATGGTTCTCATCAAAATTGGCTAAAGCATTGTGCATGGATATCAATATGTCCTTTGTTGCAGACGCCCATCCATCCTACAAGTGTGCGAGCAAAAGTATCATTAGTAACATCCATTTCCCATCTTCCCTTGTACCATCCACGTGTTGCCATTCTCCACAACCAATGTCACTGATGTTGGTTACCTAAATGAATAAGACATAATGACGGTGGCATTAACAACTCAAATTTCGTTCGATTAACCTTTCCTTAATGTAACACTAGCTTGTACCATTTTATGTTTCGAAGTCATATTTTATTAAGTTAAAACAGTCTGATACCAATCAACAATGATCAACACTATCAACACTGGAATTTCATGCTTTATGAGGTGCAATAAGTACATTTATTATCGTCGGATTCATGATGGAACTATTCGTTTAAAATGGCACAGACAACTTTGAAGGCAATGCGAGGTTTGTGATTGTCATGATGATGAAGCGTATTTTATTAATTTTATATGTATGCTTTCTAGTTTTATGGTTTCTTAAGAGGGAAACTTGTAATTATCCTATCTATTGCCCGAATTGTAGACATTTCATTGAAACTAAGTCATCTGAGTAGGTTATGAGTGTGATTTAATCTTTGCCATTATAAAACAAGGGAGAGGATAAATTGGAAGTTAGCTAGAGCTTAGATCACTTTCCACTCTTTTTATTATCATCCATAAAATAATATAAAAAAATACTTTTGATTCACTTCCACATAATATTTAATTTAATTAATAGATAAAAAACGAGCAAATTGCACTAAGAAAATAAATAGAAAAGTAAAATCCTACGTTGACCATGTACTATGCACATATGAAGAACAATGATCACACATAGAATGAGCTATCGAGTTGCTGACCAAAGAATCTAATGAGCCAAAGAAATAATATAAGCACATGGGATTTCTTCTCCAATAGTTTGCTACATTTATAACCATACCATGCATCCATCGTTGCCCTCATTAATACAACATCGTTTTATACTTTTCAACTTTGAAAATAATTTTTTGAGTAGCTGAGAATTTAAATGTTCCTCCTCAAATACTAGTTTGCAGACACGGTCAATGTTATGAAATTCTAAGTTATTGTCATTACAATGAAATGATCATCTGAGGATTACACCATCTCCTACTTTGACGTGAAGGCTAAAATACAACTCTTCTTTCTTGTGGGTCTTGATCTTTTAGATACATGAGTTACCGTTCAAGCAAAACCGAAATAGTGTAATGTCATATTCAACAAAAATCAAAAACTTTTTCCTAGTTTGTTAACTTTCAGATATAAAAACGTCATAGTGCGTTTCCATGTTGGGAAGTTGTGTTTCCAAGCAGTGAAGAGGTTAAAGCCATTTGTAGATGGAACCCTCATTGAACTTGATTATCAAAACTTCAAAATATTTTACCTCTCACAATGTTAACTATTTGTCCATACACATGTTTCGCTCCACTCATTAGCATATCTAAGAAAGGGATTTACAAATATTCGATTCAAGACAAATACAAAATAAATTTTTATATTCAAACAAACTATTTTCACTTTAAACCATATAAAATTATATAAAAATATCTCACATTCTTAACTATTTGTAAGAAAGGGATTTACAAATATCCACTTTAAGACAAATACACAATAAAATTTTATATTCAAATAAACTATTTTTACTTTAAACCATATATGAATATATAAAAATGAAAAAAATATATTAAAATATTTTTGCAATTTTGTTAACTATTTGTCCAAACGCATGTTTCTCTCCACTCATTAGCATTTGTGAGAAAGGGATTTACAAATATTCGGTTCAAAACAAATACAAAATAAAATTTTATATTCAAACAAACTAAAACACAACTCTTCTTTCTTGTGGGTCTTGATCTCTCTTACCAATTCATTATCATCCAACGCCCATGAAATAATGAACCATGATCAATACTCCAATCATATTATATGATCTTAATTTCAAATTCTCCACACAAATATTCATGGGCTGGAATATAAAGCAACGAGAAATTAGCAGAATTTAGTTTGCCATTTTATACAACGATTAATCATGTCCTTATATTCTAATACGTGTGGCGACTTATACATGTAGTCGCCACGTGGCGATTGTGAAAGACTAGTTCAACCCTTTGGAGCTGTAGTCCAAAGTGTTGAACTAGTCTTTCACAATCGACAAGGACTTGTTTCCCTTTGCAACCCTCTTGATTATAAACAAAAACAAAACAAAATACATTTGTGAACTAATTGAATGTTTAAATGTATAATTTTTAGTAGTTATGTGACTTGTATTTCAAGAAATCACATTTATCCATTACAATTCATTTTTTTATTTTTATTTTTCTTGTTATAAGATTGAATTTATTTTTTTATTTTTATTTTTCTTGTTATGAGATTTTTTAAGTGTTTTTAATTATGTTAGTATTTTCTAAACCACCTTCAATTACTTTTTGTAATTAAAAAAATCATTTTTTAAATATTGAAAATTTTAAAATTTATACAAATGAATTTTTTCCCAATACTCCTCATCAAACCATCATGACATATTTGGTTTTAGATCTAGCCTTCACCTCCTTATACTTACATCTTACATTTGATGTTTATGATCACTTTGGAGAAGTGAAAATTAATCCATATTTGAGAAATTGAGGTTTATTATAAACTAAAGTTGATGGATTGTGTGGTACTTATTAACCTTGAAGCTATGATGTTATTTTTTAAATGTCGACTTTCCTTTTAGGTCTTTTATGAACTTTTGCTAGTTGAGTTCATATTTTCCAAACTGCCTTCACATTTACTTGCAAAAATGTAAATGAAGACAAGACACTTTTTATTTGAAAAACAGGCCATATGTGGTAATGTCCCTCCCAAATACTAAGGTTTTGAGCGACCAATAAGTGTTGTCACACCACAGATGCGAATGTAGAACTTTCATGAATAAATAACTCATTGAAGGATGTGTTTCTAGATAAAAAAGGGTTGGTACTCAAAAGTTAAGCAAGCATACAATGCATATCAAATGAGTGGAACATAACAAAAGAGCATAGAATGCGAGAATTCTTGAAGAAAACCCACACTAACTCAAATGCACAAATCATAATCTTGTCCAGATCTTGTGAATTGGCGCCAATCTCTTATACATAACAATTTTAAGATGGGAAACTGAAACATACACATAAAATCGATAAGCATACTACATAGTTTTTTCATCGTTTTTGTTAGATCCACAAAATAACGTATTTTATCCCAAAAATAGTAGAATCCAATCACTATTCCATTCCTCCACAAAAATTTAGTCATAATAGTCAAGTCAACATATTCCAATATCGTACAACCAAGAGAGATATTGGCTCTGTCAATAACCAATTCCCATTCTTCAATATTTGAAAGAAGGGCACACCACCATATTTACGGCTGTACCATACAGTTTAGGAAAAAAAATAACTTTTCAAACATGTATTCTCATTGCACCAAGAAACAAGACACAAAACATAACCTAATTGAAGCTTAAATTCGATCTATTAGGACAATATAAACTGCAATTGCTTCCAATGATGGTGAGACTTGGTTTTAAACTTTCTCTTTGATCTTACTCGACTCTTGTTTTCTCCCACCCAATGCCGAAGGGCCCACCCCAGATCCGACTATAGAAGAGGTATTTTTTTCATAAACAACAATAGAATATTTAATTTTTCTTTGTTCTTTTATTGTTTTAGTTCAGTGTTTGCTTTTGTCCAGGTTGGACTGTGTATACAAGATGAGGATGAAAACACCGAGAGAGAACAAAACGATAAAATTGATCCAGATTTTAAGAGCAGAACAAAAATGAATACAGATTATTATTATTCTTAACACAGAGACACAAGAATAATAGAGATACAATAACAAAGATACAATAAAAATAGTTTCTATTCAGTAAACAAATGTTCTGAAACTGTATAATGCCATGGAAAACAAGCTTGCTAGAATGGTGGCGGCTTATCTCTGAGAAGAGATGTGACGACTGCACTCATTCAAAATAAGATGGTTTCAGTGAGGCTCTCCAAGCCTTTTTACAATAAACATGAATGCCAAAACCCTAGACATCCAAAAACCTAACCTTAGGAGATGAAGCGCCAAAAGTCATGTGGGCCCCGTTGTGGTAAGCTAGTACATCAACTTCCCAGGGTTGTAACTTTTGCATACTATCTCCATTTTAGGTGCACGGTAGCCCATTGGAAAGGTCTATATGAGGACTGCACATGTTGCCGTACGAATTTGAATCCATCTACAGTTTGGCTGTGGCTAGACCTTAAAACGTTGTTTAGCGCCTCAAAACGGCCCCAGAAGTTAGGGACCCGAAAACTAGGAAAAAATTGCTAAAATGGAAAACTGCCAAAATGAGCCAGTTAGAATAAGTGGAAGGCCACTGACATCCACTTGGATCAATCCTCCCCCATTAGGAAGCAATGGTATCCATTGCGTTGAGTTCCCCCATCAGATGATGAAATTTCTGATGAATTTGGCCTCGGGTGAGCCACTTGCCTTGGTGCAGGAGCTACCCTGCTTTGACAACTCGATAAATCTGGATCCTTTGCTATGATTTCTCTTGACCTGTGTGTCCACAATATGATCATTGGATGCCTGTTGCATGTAGTCAGGGTTGAGCTCTATTGGTGTCAACTGTTCTGCTATCTCTGAGGTGTCAAATAAGGGTGGGAAGTATGGCCGAAGGAGATCCACATTGAACACTGGGTGCAGGCCAAGGAAAGGGGGAATGTTGAGCTCAAAAGCATTGTCACCCACAACCTTGGTGATGGTTTAAGGTCCGTAACGAAGTGGGAGAAGCTTCCGATGGGGCTATGTAAGGCATTCTTTCTGCAAGTGTAACCACACTTTGCCTCCCACCTGAAACTCATGTGGCACCCAGTGTTGATCATGGCGCTGCTTGTACTTAGCATTAGAATTCTGTAAAATATCCTGAACCTGTTGGCGGATGTGTTGGATCCTCTCAATGAATCAAGAGGCTTTGTTAGCTTCAGTTAGAGCAGGTGATGAATTGGTTGACGTGGCTGCAAGAGGTAGTGCAACATCCATGGGACCCAATGGTTGGAATCCCAACCAGACCTGAAAGGGGTTTTGGTTGATTGAGCTATGTAGGGCTCTGTTGTAGCTATGATGAACATAGGGAAGACTCTCATCCCATGTGTAGGGGTGCTTGTATTTGTACATGCGTAGGATATGCATGATCATTCGATTGACGACCTTAGTTTGGCTATCTATCTAGGGGTGGAAGGCAGTGGATTTGGTGAGCTTGGTGTACAACAGTGACCAGAGGCTCGACCTAAATGTGCTAAGGAACCGACTGTCCCGATTTGAGACAATGGTTTGTGGGATTCCAAAATGTACCTAGAATCGTTCAAATAATATCTTGGCAATGGCCTCGACTGTGATGCTCTTCTTGCAGGTGACCAGGATCACCATCTTAGAAAAGTGATCAACAACCACAAAGACACATTTATTTCTCCTCTTGGTGAATGAAAGGCCCGACATGTAGTCCATTGAGATGGATTCCCATGGCCTGTTAGGAGTAGGAAGGGGGTTGTACAGGCCTTATTTCTTAGTGGTTGGTTTGGCAATAACGTAGGCAGTGCAAGACCTGATATACTTGTTGACATCTTGTCGAAGTTTTGACCAATATAAATATTTCTGTAGCACTTCCACTATCTTTTCGACGCTGAAGTGTCCTACCACCCAAATGTAGTGGGATTCCCAAATCATCTTTGTTTGTTTGCTTGATGGAACGTAGAGATGGCCTAGTGAGCACAATAGCTCATCGTGAAGATGGAAATTAGTGACAACGGAGTTTGTACCAAACATTTGGTATGTGGTGGTGAAGTCAGAATCTATCTCATAGAGGTTGGCCCATCTAAAGGTCTCGTGGCCGCAAGAGTCTAGCACCTTGGTGAGTGTCACGACAAGAGGTCAACTGAGGCAATCAATGACTCAGTTGGTACCGTCGGTTTTATACTTGATGTTGAGGTGGAACTACTGCAATTATGTGAACCACTTCTGATGGCAGTCATTCTGCAATTTGCCTTGTGTCAGCATGAACTGCAGTGGCTTATGATCTATGTGGATGACTATCTCCTTCCCGAGAATGTAATGTCTCCACTAGCGACAGGCTAGCACAATGGAGTACATTTCTTTGTCATATGTAGGGTACTTACGAAAAACATCCAATAGTGTCTCACTATGATAGGCCATGGGGTGGTTGTGCTGAGTGAGAACTGTGCCCACAACATAGTCTGAAGCATCTGTCTCGATCTCAAAGGGATATTGTAGGTCCGGTAATGAAAGTATTGGGGATGAGCACAAGCGTTGCTTTAAATCATTGAACACTTGTTGTTGGGACCTACACCACACAAATTTTTCCTTACCACCACCCCGGGTTACTTAGCAGAGGGCCCATGCAATATGGGAGAATCCCAACACGAACCTGTGATAGAAATTAGCAAGGCTTGAGAATCTCTGAAGCTCAGTGAGTGTGGTTGGCACTGTCCAGTCACAGATGACCTAGATCTTGGATGGTTCCACATGCACACCATGCTAATCCATGATGTAGCCTAGGTACTGGACCCTGCCCATGCCGAAGGAGCATTTTTCTGAGTTGGCATATATCTTATGTTGCCGTAGGGTGTGCAAAACCTATTGAATATGGTGCATGTGTTCCGCCCAAGTCTTGTTATAGACGAGGATGTCATCCAGATACACCACTACAAAAGTATTGGTGAAAGGTCACATGATATCATCCATCATCATCTTGAAAGTTGTTGGAGCATTTGTCAAACCAAAAGGCATGACCAACCATTCAAAAGGACCTTCTTTTGATTTGAAGGCAGTCTTCCATACATTTGTCTATTCTATGGGAACCTTGTGGTAGCCAGACTTTAGATCAATCTTACTGAAGTACTTGGCCCCCTTGAGTTGATCAAGGAGATCGTCGATTCTGGGAATCAGGTACCGTTTTCTGACTGTGATTTTATCTAGGGCCTGGTAATTAATGCAGAGTCGCCAGGTCCCATCTTTCTTCTGCACCAACACGATTAATAGGCTCCCACATGGTGATGAGTTGGGACGGATGTGCCCCTTGTGGAGAAGTTCTTGGATCTGTCACTTTATCTCCTCATTCTATAACAAATAGAGGAGGTAGGCTGGCCCATTAGAAAGCGGTGCGCCGAGGGTCAGATCGATGAGATGCTTGACCTGACAGTGTAGAGGTGCCCCGGTAGGTGAGGAGAAGATATCTTTGTATTCTGCCACGACCTTGTCCACTTGATTCTTCTGTGTGGAGAGGTCGACTGCAGAGGCCATAGATGTAGCTGCAATATTTTGCTCACTCTGAGAGCGAATCACAAAGAAAACAAAATACCCGGTCTTAGAGATGACCTTCTTGCATTGCTTGGCAGAGATCAAGGAAATAACACTAGGTGGGACTGCCTCGGGTATACTGTATAATTTCCTGTTCAAAGTAAAAATAACACTGTGAGGCCTAGACTCATATACAACATGACATTTCCATAAATAAGGTTGGCCCAAAAGAACATTACAAACTTTGATAGGAGCAACATCACACAGTACCTCATCTTTGAATGGCTTGTTGTCATACGATAAGCGACACTGTTGGTTGACGCGGAGATCTCTTCCTTGGCGAAGCCATCCAATGGTGTAGGGTTGCAGGTACGATGATGTCGACAACGTGACACTGTTGGTTGACGCGGAGATCGCTTCCTTGGCAGATCCATCCAATGGTGTAGGGTTGCGGGTACGATGATGTCGGCAGCGCTAGCCGCTTGACGACCTCTTTTGAGATGAGGTTTTTCTGGCTACCGTTATTAACGATAATGTGAAATGAGGTGCCTTTTACCCACATCTGTGAGTGAAAGAGGCACTCGCCTTCTTATAGCTCATCTGGTTCACCAGGCTAGACCTTGGTGGTAGAAATGATGGCACTGGGTTCCACATCAATGATTCGTCTCCCCCTTTTTGGTTCTGACTAAGAGTCAGAACCCACATCTGATTCAGAGTCTTTCACCTCAGCCACCAATGATTACTTGGAGAGAAAATCAAGAGTGTTATGCCAGGGGATTTTATGGAAGTTGCACTACTTCTCAATATCTTTCTTCTTTTTTTCTGGTGTCCTTCTTTGCTTGCAGCCTAGACTGGTTGTCCTAAGGTTGTCTGTCTTTGTTCTGTCCTTTGTTCTGCGGGTTGGGGCTTCCCTTTATTTTCTTATGATGTGAGGGGTTCCCAGGCCCTTATTTCTATGTTAGGGTTCATTGTTTGTCCAACATTCATATGGAAAATCTATCTATAGTCTTGTTCACAATAATTATAATATTTACAATTTGGGGGAAACATGGGTGTTACAATGAAATATAGAGGAACAAAAATGAAATAATTTGGATGTTTATATTATTATTATAAAAGATAAATAAAGATACACATACAAACATGCAATTATGGGATAGGTGAAACATTTAACTTTCCATGGAATATGAAAAGTTATCTTATTAGTCCCCGCCCTTTTGGTTGCAGGGACTAATTGTAATTGGTTTTTCACTGTTCTATTAATACATGGACACAAACCAACAATTTAAACCAAAGTTTTAAGACTTTCATATGATTTTCCATCTAACATTTTTTATTTTTTTACTAAGTTTTAAGTTTGAGGCCTTATTTGGCCTCATATCGAGGCGACTTGCTTCTAACTTTAGGAAATGAGACACTTGAAACTTAATGAATGGGATATGTTGAAGCAGGGTGAATTAATGCTAACTTTCAAGTTAGCATTAATTCCAAATAGTAAATGTTTAATGCTTTCTAGATGCATAAATCATACCATACCCCTTGTCTCTCGGAGCTCTGCAAGCTGCCAACTGCCCTCCCACTTGGTCACTTGCATGTCGTTGCCATCACTATAACCTCCCCCTCCCCCTTCTGTTTTTTCTTCATAGTTTATTCTGCTCCTCGTTTCTCCTCTCACCTGAAGATTGGTCCTATGCCCATAGGAAGCCTTTAGTCCACCTACAATATGTCGACGAGAGAGCTTCAAACTAGTTGAAGGAATCACTGTAGCCAATAATACCCTATTTCAGTGTGTACTTTGACTTCTTTCATTATGTACTTTGACTTCTGCAAAATAGAAGGTGAAGGTGAGTAAAATCAAATTTAAAATAGCACTCAATTTTACAGTAAATTTAACAGATACTGTATATTTTTATATTTGGCACTAACTACGTTACTTCCTAGGTAAGCAAGCCCTATCTATTGTTCATGAAATTAGTTTAGAGCCATAGTTAGACACAACAACTTTCCCCTGTGCTCTTTGACTGCATCAATTGACTTCATCATCCCCTCCATCAATTGGCTTCAACATCCCCATGAGCTCAACAAATCTTGTTGTCCATCAACATAAAACATCTCTCTATGGAAGGTGGTTTCAATTCAAAGCGAGTGTAGGGGGAGAGGCCCTACCCTCCACGATGTCGTATTACCCTTCCCAATAGATCTATGCACCTCTCCATATATCTTTCCACCCATCCATATCTACTCCTCTCTCTGCAACTACAAAAAGATTAATTGTTCAAAAACTTTATCGTCACAATGACAACTTGAAATTCACAATAAGATCCACAATAGTGGAAATGATTTGGCGTAGCTGAAATTTGATGTATCTGAAATTTTATGTTCCAATGTAGTCAGGACTGTAACTCCATCTCAAACCTACAATCTCTTACATTATTGTGACTAAAAGTGGGATTAACATATAAGAATTCAAAGAAATTATATGTTTCCAACATTTGAAAGACCTCTTAGCATATGGTTTCATTTATCCCTAATAATGTATTCTTGGTTTACTCAAATCTTATTATACTTTTCTCGGTGGTTCCAAACAAGGGTCCCAGATAAGCGTAAGTTGGTTGAATACTACGTAGCAGGGTGCTTGGTTGAATGTTGCTTATCAGGGTGCTTGATGTTTGCCAAACTTGACCCAACACTTGGTGGAGGATGAATATATGTTGGATCAGAAAACCCTAGATTCCCATATGTTGTGTAACAAGCAAAACACCCATCCAGTTGATACCTTTCATATGAAACCCAACCCATAGCCTAGAGTATAGTTTCACAATACCAAAATTAGCACTTGATATCAC
>JASDQU010104399.1:143381-165658 GCA_032191745.1 Picea mariana | reverse complement strand
GCAACGAGGTGCCTTTTACCCAAATCTATGAGTGAAAGAGGCACTCGTCTTCTTCTGGCTCATCTGGTTCACTGGGCTAGACCTTGGTGGTAGAAACGATGGCACTGGGTTCCACATCAATGATCTATCTCCCCCTTTCTGGTTCTGACTCAGAGTCCGAACCCGCATCTGATTCAGAGGCTTTCACCTCAGCCACAAACGATTTTTTGGAGCGATAATCAAGAGTGTTATGCCAGGGGCTCTTATGGAAGTTGCACTACTTCCCGATATCTTTTTTTTTTATTATTATTATTATTATTATTATTATTATTTTTTTTTTATTATTTATTTATTTTTTCTGGTGTCCTTCTTTGCTTGTAGCCTAGACTGGTTGTCCTAAGGTTGTTCGTCTTTGTTCTGTCCTTTGTTCTGTGGGTTGGAACTTCCCTTTATTTTCTTCTGATGTGAGGGGTTCCCAGGCCCAAATACATTATTTCTATGTTAGGGTTCATTGTTTGTCCAACATTCATATGGAAAATCTATCTATAGTCTTGTTCACAATAATTATAATATTTACTATTTGGGGGAAACATGGGTGTTACAATGACATATAGAGGAACAAAAATGAAATAATTTGGATGTTTTTTTTTTTTTATTATTATAAAAGATAAATAAAGATACACATACAAACATGCAATTATGGTATAGGTGAAACATTTAACTTTCCATGGAATATGAAAAGTTATCTTATTAGTCCCTGCCCTTTTGGTTGCAAGGACTAATTGTAATAAGTTTTTCACTGTTCTATTAATACATGGACACAAACCAACAATTTAAACCAAAGTTTTAAGACTTTCATACGATTTTCCATCTAACATTTTTTATTTTTTTCCTAAGTTAAGTTTGAGGCCTTATTTGGCCTCATATCGAGGCGACTCGCTTCTAACTTTAGGAAATGAGACACTTTAAACTTAATGAATGGGATATGTTGAAGCGGGGTGAATTAATGTTAACTTTCAAGTTAGCATTAATTCCAAATATTAAATGTTTAATGCTTTCTAGATGCATAAATCATACCATACCCCTTGTCTCTCGGAGCTTTGCAAGCTGCCAACTACCCTCCCACTTGGTCACTTGCATGTTGTTGCCAGCACTATAACCTCCCCCTCACCCTTCTATTTTTTCTTCATAGTTTCTTCCGCTCCTCGTTTCTCCTCTCACCTGAAGATTGGTCCTATGCCCATAGGAACCCTTTAGTCCACCTGCAATATGTCGACAAGAGAGATTCACACTAGTTGAAGGAATCACTGTAATCAAGATGACGCCATTTCATTATCACTATAGCCAACAATACCCTATTTCAGTGTGTACTTCGACTTCTTTCATTATGTACTTTGACTTCTGCAAAATAGAAGGTGAAGGTGAGTAAAATCAAATTTAAACTAGCACTCAATTTTACAGTAATTTAACAGATACTGTATATTTTTATATTTGGTACTGACTACGTTACTTCCTAGGTAAGCAAGCCCTATCTATTGTTCATGAAATTAGTTCAGAGCCATAGCTAGACACAACAACTTTCCCCTGTGCTCTTTGACTGCATCAATCGACTTCATCATCCCCTCCATCAATCAACTTCAACATCCCCACGAGCTCAATAAATCTTGTTGTCCATCAACAAAAAACATCTCTCTATGGAAGGTGGTTTCAATTCAAAGTGAGTGTAGGGGGAGAGGCCCTACCCTCCACGGTGTCGTATTACCCTTCCCGATAGATCTACACACCTCTCCATATATCTTTCCACCCATCCATATCTACTCCTCTCTCTGCAACTACAAAAAGAATAATTGTTCAAAAACTTTATCGTCATACCGACAACTTGAAATTCACAATAACATTCACAATAGTGGAAATGATTTGGTGTAGCTGAAATTTGATGTATCTGAAATTTTATGTTCCAATGTAGTCAGGACTGTAACTCCATCTCAACTCTACAATCTCTTACATTATTGTGACTAAAAGTGGGATTAACATATAAGAATTCAAATAAATTACATGTTTCCAACATTTGAAAGACCTCTTAGCATATGGTTTCATTTATCCCTAATAATTTATTCTTGGTTTACTCAAATCTTATTATACTTATCTCGGTGGTTCCAAACAAGGGTCCCAGATAAGCGTAAGTTGGTTGCATGTTTCATGTTGGTCGAATGGTACGTAGCAGGGTGTTTGGTTGAATGCTGCTTATCAGGGTGCTTGATGTTCGCCAAACTTGACCCAACACTTGGTGGAGGATGAATATATGTTGGATCAGAAAACCCTAGATTCCCATATGTTGTGTAACAAGCAAAACACCCATCCAGTTGATACCTTTCATATGAAACCCAACCCATAGACTAGAGTATAGTTTCACAATACCAAAATTAGCACTTGATATCACTGTATCGTATTGAGTGGTATAGGTATTTTATACATCATTGTTCTTTATACATGTCACTGATATATATATTCATGGTTTTATGATAATAATGCTCACAATGAATAATTTTCTGTGCAATCCTTGTATGATCATCCTGGCCATTTTGTTCACGGTTAAGTCATTTTCTATAGAGAAATATAACAATATTTTATATAGTGAAATATACCATGCTATTGGAAGTTAGGAGAGTCCGTAAAATACCTTATGCCCATTTCAGTAGCAAACAAGTTCATAGCTATGTTTTTCTTCTATGAATGGTTCTCAAATGGGATATCATGTGAGACTTAGATGTATGGAGAGGAGATAATGAATGCAAGAGCATCGTTAAACCCAAATGCTTTCCCTTTAACAACAACATTCATAAGTATGTGTATATTACATGTGCATTGAGAGTATTAAGTAGAAAATAAACATTGGTAGTTGACCTGTTGTGACTGTATGGCCCAATGGATATGACACCCAAATCACTTATCCTATTATTGAACACTATCACATGTCCTTTTATCACTGAGGCACATAAATCATTAGATTCGTTTTGTATGAATAAATTGGATTTTGCACCACATACCTACACACATTGCATTGATATTTGAAGGTAGATGTACACACATTACATTTATATTTAAAAGGAAGGAGTAGCTATGTTTGAAGATATTGTTTTTCATTCAATTTTAAGATATACAGATAGCCCAAACAAGTGACAACCAAAATATAATTGTACCTCTGAAGATGTTATTTTTCATTCAATTTTCAGATATACGGATAGCCCAAACAAGTGACAACCAAAATACAATTGTTCACAAACTCTATGGGCAATGAAGAATAGAAATTCACAGTAACATAAACTCTTTGGTGTACCTGAAATTTGATGGTTAATTACCCAAGAGAGAGGGTGTGGAGATTTGAATGAAAGTAAAGTGCTTCTAAGCCCAACCTGTAATTCTCCCACAAAGTTGAGTGAGAAAAAGACAAAGGTAGTTGTTGAAACTGAGGAGCAAGCAACAATATAGTCGGGGGAATAGATCTACTTCCCCTTGGTTATATTCTCTTTTAGCTAGCCATTCTCCAAATATTATGATGACTTTTGTGTTGAATATCAGGGTGATAAAGCTACAAAAGGAGAGGCCTCCCAAAGTATCGAACAATGTTCATGGTTCTCATCAAAATTGGCTAAAGCATCGTGCATGGATATCAATATGTCCTTTGTCACCGATGTTGGTTCCCTGAATGAATAAGACATAATGACGGTGGCATAAACAACTCAAATTTCGTTCGATTAACCTTTCCTTAATGTAACACTAGCTTGTACCATTTTATGTTTCAAAGTCATATTTTATTAAGTTAAAACAGTCTGATACCAATCAACAATGATCAACACTATCAACACTATCAACACTAGAATTGCATGCTTTATGAGGTGCAATAAGTACATTTATTATAGTGGGATTCATGATGGAACTATTCGTTTAAAATGGCACAAACAACTTTGAAGGCAATGCAGGGTATGTGATTGTCATGATGATGAAGCTTATTTTATTAATTTTATATGTATGCTTTCTAGTTTTATGGTTTCTTAAGAGGGAAGCTTGTAATTATCCTATTTATTGCCCGAATTGTATACATTTCATTGAAACTAAGTCACCTGAGTAGGTTATGAGTGCGATTTAAGCTTTTCCATTATAAAACAAGGGAGAGGATAAATTGGGAGTTAGTTGGAGCTTAGATCACTTTCCACTCTATTTATTATCATCCATAAAATAATATAAAAAAAATACTTTTGATTCACTTCCACATAATATTTAATTTAATTAATATATAAAAATGTGATAATTGCACTAAGAAAATAAATAGAAAAGTAAAATGCTACATTGACCATGTACTATGCACATATGAAGAACAATGATCACACATAGAATGAGCTATTGAGTTGCTGACCAAAGAATCTAATGAGCCAAAGAAATAATATAAGCACATGGGATTTCTTCTCCAATAGTTTGCTACATTTATAACCATACCATGCATCCATCATTGCCCTCATTAATACAACATCGTTTTATACTTTTCAACTCTGAAAATAAATTTTTGAGTAGCTGAGAATTTGAATCTTCCTCATCGAATACCAGTTTGCAGACACGGTGGCTGTGTATTAATACTGATGTCAATGTTATGAAATTCTAAGTTATTGTCATTACAGTGAGTTGATCATCTAAGGATTACACCATCTCCTACTTTGACGTGAAGGCTAAACCACAACTCTTCTTTCTTGTGGGTCTTGATCTTTTAGATACATGAGTTACTGTTCAAGCAAAACCGAAATAGTGTAACGTCATATTGAACAAAAATAAAAAAAAATTTCGTAGTTTGTTAACTTTCAAATATAAAAACGTCATAGTGCGTTTCCATGTTGAGAAGTTGTTGTGTTGCTAAGCAGTGAAGAGGTTAAAGCGATTTGTAGATGGAACCCTCACTGAACTTGATTCTCAAAACTTCAAAATATTTTACCTCTCACAATGTTAACTATTTGTCCAAATGCATGTCTCTTCACTCATTAGCATATCTAAGAAAGGGATTTACAAATATTCGATTCAAGACAAATACAAAATAAAATTTTATATTCAAACAAACTATTTTTACTTTAAACCATATAAAATTATATAAAAATATTTCACATTCTTAACTATTTATAGGAAAGGGATTTACAAATATCCACTTTAAGACAAATACACAATAAAATTTTATATTCAAATAAACTATTTTTACTTTAAACCATATAGAATTATGTAAAAATATTTAAAAATGAAAAAAATATATTAAAATATTTATGCAACTTTGTTAACTATTTGTCCAAACGCATGTTTCTCTCCACTCATTAGCATATTTGAGAAAGGGATTTACAAATATTGTGAGACAAATACAAAATATAATTTTATATTCAAACAAACTATTTTTACTTTAAACCATATAAAATTATATAAAAATACTTCATATTCTTAACTATTTATCAAAAGGATTTACAAATAGACAAATACACAATAAAATTTTATATTCAAATAAACTATTTTTATTTTAAACCATATAAAATTATACAAAAATATTTAAAAATGAAAAAAAAAAAATATTTAAAAATGAAAAAAAATATATTAAAATATTTTTTAACTTAATTGTTATCAAATTTTATATTTAAATAAACTATTTTTACCTTAAACTATATAAAAATATTTTTAAAATATTTAAAAATAAAAAAATATCTTTAAAATTAATGTTTTCTCATTGTACAATTTATTTATTGTAACTCTTCATCTCCTACTTTCAGTAAGACTAAAATACAACTCTACTTTCTTGTGGGTCTTAATCTCTCTTACGAATTCATTATCATCCAACACCCATGAAATAATGAACCATGATCAATACTCCAATCATATTATATACTCCAATCATATTGTATGATCTTAATTTCAAATTCTCCACACAATTTAGTTTGCCATAAAGCAACCAGAAATTAGCAGAATTTAGTTTGCCATTTTATACAACGATTAATCATGTCCTTATATTCTGATACGTGTGGCGACTTATACATGGAGCTGTAGTCTAAAGTGTTGAACTAGTCTTTCACAATCGGCAGGGACTTATTTCCCTTTGCAAGCCTCTTGATTATAAACAAAAACAAAACAAAACAAAATACATTTGTGAACTAATTGGATGTTTAAATGTATAATTTTTAATGTATAATTTTTTAGTAGTTATCATTGAGTGACATGTATTTCAAGAAGTTACATTTATCCATTACAATTTATTTTTTTTATTTTTATTTTTCTTGTTATAAGATTCTTTTAGTTTTAGATCTAGCCTTCACCTCCTTATACTTACATCTTACATTTGATGTTTATGATCATTTTGGAGAAGTGAAAATTAATCCATATTTTAGAAATTGAGATTTATTATAAACTAAAGTTGATGGATTGTGTGGTACTTATTAACCTTCAAGCTATCATGTTATTTTTTAAATGTTGATTTTCCCTTTAGGTGTTTTATGAACTTTTGCTAGTTGAGTTCATATTTTCCAAACTGCCTTCACATTTACTTGCAAAAATGTAAATGAAGACAAGACACATTTTATTTGAAAAACAAACCACATGTGGCAATGTCCCTGCCAAATACTAAGGTTTTGAGTGACCAATAAGTGTTGTCACACCACAGATGCGAATGTAGAACTTTCATGAATAAAGAACTCATTCAAGGATGTGTTTCCAAATAAAAAAGGGTTGGTACTCAAGAGTTAAGCAAACATGCAATGCATATCAAATGAGTGGAACATAACAAACGAGTATAGAATGCAAGAATTCTTGAAGAAAACCCACGCTAACTCAAATGCACAGTTCATAATATTGTCCAGATCTTGTGAATTGGTGCCAATATCTTATACATAACAATTTTAAGATGTGAAACTGAAACATACACATTAAATCGATAAGCAGACTACATAGTTTTTTCATCGTTTTTGTTAGATCCACAAAATAATGTATTTTATCCCAAAAATAGTAGAATCCAATCACTATTCCATTCCTCCAGAAACATTCAGTCATAATAGTCAGGTCAACATATTCCAATATCGTACAACCAAGAGAGATATTGGCTCTTTCAATAACCAATTCCCATTCTTCAATATTTGAAAGAAGGGCACACCACCATATTTACGGATGTACCATACATTTTAGGAAAAACAATAACTTTTCAAAGAGGTATTCTCATTGCACCATGAAACAAGACGCAAAACATAACCTAATTGAAGCTTCAATTAGAACTATTAGGACAATATAAACTGCAATTGCTTCCAATGATGGTGAGACTTGGTTTTAAACTTTCTCTTTGAACTTACTCGACTCTTGTTTTCTTCCACCCAATGCCGAAGGGCCCACCCCAGATCCGACTATAGAAGAGGTATTTTTTTCATAAACAACAATAGAATATTAACTTTTCTTTGTGATTTTATTGTTTTAGTTCAACGTTTTCTTTTGTCCAGGTTGGACTGTGTATACAACACCGAGAGAGAACAAAACAATAAAATTGATTTGGATTTTATGAGAAGAATGAAAATGAATATAGATTATTATTATTCTTAACACAGAGACACAAGAATAACAGAGATACAATAACAACGATACGGTAAAACTGATTTCTATTCAATAAAAATATGTGGCGAAATTGTAAAATGCAGCGGAAAACAAGCTTGCTAGAATGGTGGTGGCTTATCTTTGAGAACAGATGTGACGACTATTGGCCCTCGACCAAGTTTTGAGGAATACTTGGTCATAGTTGACTGTTTGGTACTTCGACTGCCTGTCGAAGACGGAGCGCATGACAAAGCGGAGATCACGGGATCTCGCCACCTTTTGTGGAACCTTTTTGGGAATATTGTAATGGGAAAGGGATGCCGACCCTTGTTTAGGCCTTTTTCTATGTATAAATAGAGGTCTAGGCCATGTAAGAAAGGATGCCCTATCTAGTTGATGGCTTAGTGCATAAGTTGGATCTATGTGATCAGAAGTCTGTGTGACTGTAAAAGCTCTGTGCGTGCTGTAATAGTGCTGAGTGCACAGAAGTGTGAGAAGGCTTAGTGCTTGGATCTACCCGGGGAAAGAGGATCTAGCGAGTTGCGCAGATCTCTTGTCCTATGCGGGGTAAGGGTCATTGAAGCTCCGTGCTGTAACTGCTTGACCAAAATAATATAAAAAAGACTTTGTGGACGTAGCCCCAGGGTGGGGGTGAACCACGGTAAATTTGTGTACTGTGCTGATGTGTTTGTCTCTCTCTTTCTAAGTGCTCTGATATGTTTAGATAGATCTATTGATGCTTTGTGCTTATGAGATATGAATGCATGCTAGATATAATACATAAGATTCTAAGTGCTTAATCTATTGAGTATAACCTGTTTATCATTGCTAAGTGCTAGATCTGAGTAATTACTGCGGTGCTCTATGCTTTCTGCGAAGTGTATTAGTGAATGTATGTTAGGAAATAACTGATGCTAAGTGCGCTGTAAGAAAGAGAATCACAGATCTGTGTCCCAGCTAAGGTTGCAGACACCTGAGTCCTGCAACCACCCCTGCTTCTACCTCGGGTGAGACTTCATCTTCTTTGCAGGTGTTGCCGAAGGGACCAGTAGTTAGGGCTTTGTTGGTGCACTCTTGAGCGTTGAACCCTGGGTCTGCCCCTGTGCCAAAAAATGGTTCCATTGTCGGGACCTGGAACTGTGATTGCTAGGAACTGAAGAAGAAGAAGCTTTGTGCAAAATAAGCTTTGTGCGTGGATCTATTGCCCTAGTGCGCAGTGTTCTATTTGACCTGTGAAGCTTTGTGACAAGAAAGAAAGGTCAGATCTGAAGAAGATAGGTCAGATATTAAGAAAACGAAGTCAGATCTGCGAAGAAAGAGGTCAGATCTGCAAGAAAAAGGTAAGATCTGTAAGCTTTGTGCTTTGATGAAGGTAAGAATAGTTAAAAGTCTTAGATCTGGGAGCTTTGTGCTCTGTAGAAGTAAGATAAGTGAAATTTTTTGTTTATAAAGCATGGATCTAGGTATGTTTGATAGATTTTGTCCTCGCTTCAAAACTAGGGCATTAATAGATGAAAGAAAATTTGATATGAATAGATCTGATAAGTATAGTGATAGATATGTTATACCTATGCATAGAAAGAATTTTGGGACTAACCAATGGATGTAGGATCCTAGAAAGAAATTTTTGCAGGCTAACCGTTATGATCCTAGCACACAGTACATGAAAAGTTGGGGATCATTGAAGAGAAATAGAGGATTAACTCTTTGTTACAATTGCAGAAGGCCCAAACATCTTGCTAAGGAATGCCCTGGGAGAAGACCCAATTGTCTTTGTTGTAAGGCTATGGACCATGAAGTATTGGATTTCCCTAGAATGATTGCTTGACTTGAAAAGCTGAATATAGAGCAAGCATGAGATCAAGAGACTCAGATTATAGCAGAAACCCAAAAAGAATTAGAAAAGATATTGCTACAGATGAGAGATACCTTGAATCACCACTGACATGTTAGGCTATCAGAGATCTTCAAGAAGAAAGAACATATCAAAGTGAGAATAGGAGACTTCGACATTGACTGTGTTTTGGATGAAGAAACACAGGTGAACATTATGACAGAAGGAACCTGGAAAGCTATAGGAAGACTTGACATGACCCCTTCATTAGGAGGACTAGGGTTATTCAGAGGAAAGCTAGTAAACCTATGTAGAAAGCTCACTTATATATCTATGAATGCTCATGGAGCTTCGACAAAAGAAGATTTTGAGATTGTTAAGTTCGTGGAGGACAACGCCCTGTTTACTATGTTACTTGGTAAACCTTGGATTGAGAAAGATCAAGCCAGAAAACATGAAGCAGAAAAGGACCTAGAATAAAAGAGATAAGAGTTAAGAGACTTCATGACTAGAAGGATCGCGCAGTTGATTGAAGAACAGGAGAACAGATCAAGGGTTCTTGACCCCAGAAACTTGGATGACAAAGTTGACAGAACGCTAGAAGAACCATAGAGGACGGAAAAATATGTTGGACAAGTAATACCCGTGGATCTAAAGAAAGAATCTTAGCACTGCGAAGTTACCATGACAAGAGAAGAAAAGAATCAGAATGAAAAAAGGATGATCGAGATGAAGCTCACTGGGAAGAAGGCTAGAAAACTCATGAAGAAGAAAACGAAGTTGGAGAAATTACAGAACGTTCAAGAAGAAACCCTGCAGAAGGAAAACATGCAGAATTTGAGCTTCGCCGGGATAGCAGAACAACGACATATGTCACTTCGTCATGTTGAAGTAATATAGCCGTTAGAAGATGATATACCCATTCCGCTGATGGCTCGAACGACATGGACGATGAACCTCGCACAGTCCACCTTACTTAATGTAATGAAGATTCCACACTTTGGCAGGCACCAGGAGGTGAATGCTTGCGTAAAATTGCTACTGGTGAGCTACCATGGAGGATATCTCTGGTTGAACCGACGTATAACGATTGATCCGACGCTGATCAATCAGATCACCGGGCTGAACATGCAGGGCCCTGACCCGCAAGACTGTTACCCTAGAAAGACCGTGGATCACGCTCTTTCACAGAAGATTAAAGAGGCCTATGGAAATGTTGAAAAAGGCACGCGAGGTTACAAGGTAACCTCTATTGACAGTGGTGCAGTGCGCCTCGCCTGTCAGATGATTGCAGGAAAGTTAGTCTGCAAGAACAGATCGACTCAAGTATCTGGGTTTGTAGTTGATCTCGTAGGAAAATGCGTAGAAGGAGTCCAAATGAACCGGTCAAAGTACTTAGCAGATCAACTCGAATTGGATTGTAGAGAAGCGCAAGACCAAGGATATGAGTTCCACTTCAACTGGCTTCTCATCCTGATCGCCTTCATAGCATGGGAGATGCCGGAGGATGCTATTTTTCCTGAAACCCTACCGTTTGAACCATTGGCTGCGAAGTTCACTACATTATGGTACATGATAGATATGAGCAGACAATGGCAGTCGAATACCCTCTTTCATAGATACTACATCCAGTTGAAGACCGTGATACAAGCCACACCTCGCATTACTCTGAACACACTCCACAGATTTAGACCCTTAATGAAGTTCAGTGCAGACTGCCACTTCATATACCTAACTCCACGCACTGATGAACACCAGGAACAACTGCAGTCCTATTATAAATTGACAGAAGAAGACCTTGAAGAGATTACCAAGGAATGGTTGGCGGACCTCCTCGTTTCAGCAGATCCAGTGGATATTTCAGATATCAACAACCTTGAAGCTGCGCAGGACACACCTAGGCCCAATAAAACGCAGAAGACAAAGAAGACAAAGGAGACGAAAAAAACCGAAGAGGTTCAAGACGTGGATAGCCGCTCTGTAAGGACAACTTCCATCACACAAGATGAAGAAGGTAACGATGAAGACCTAGAAGAAGTTGAACAACAAGCAGAAAATGAAGTCGAAGTTCTAAATAAAATAAAAGGGTCACCTTCGAAGTCTTCCGTTAAGAAGAAAGTCAAAGCAACCGTGACCAAGATGAAGACCATGCTCAATCCAGATGACTTCATCTTTCTCCTCACGACTTTGAATGAAGTTATAGAAGAGATCATAGAAAAGCATGAGGCCAAGCAATAGACGATGTATGACATAATTGAAGTCGATCTCCAGGGAGTACAGTGAGCCCTCCAGTCTAACCACGCAGTCTCCACTGCGCCTATGCTAGAAGGAACACCCGAAGCAGGAGACGAGTCAGTTTAACTTCGCAGGATTTCCGACCTAGTCGAAGTACTCCTTCGGAAAGCAGAAGAAGTAACAGCGCAGGCCACCCAAGCCCTAAAGCACACACATGAGGAAACCATAGAGTAGCACCAAGCTGCACAGCAAGAGAAGGAGGCCATCCAAGAGAAGTTTGATAAAGAATGCACAAAGATCCAAAAGGAGAAGGAGCAAATTCTCGCAAAGCAAATTGGGATCGAAGAAGCTGTCAACAGAGCATTTCGCTCTGTGACTGGCTTAGAACAGAAGGCAGAAGAACCCATAGAACGCCAAGTAATGAAGCTGCTAAAGTCATTCAACAACTGCAGCAAAGAGTAGTAGAACTAGAGCTCCAAGATATACCGAGTACTCCACAAGAAGAACGTGACCAATGAGAAATGAATTCCCGAATTACAGTAGAAAGGATTAAGGCACTCACTGAAGAATGTAAGAAATTAAGTAGTAGAAGTGCGCAGATACATGAGAACCTCTCCGAGAATCCTGAATTGCATAAATTGGAGTCCCTACCGACCATAGAGAAAATGAAGAAGTCCCATGAACAGCGTGTCGTGCAACAACAGATTCATATGATCCAGAGCAAGGTCATGGAAGTGACACAGTAACTTCAACCTTTGCAGGATAGGGCATGTTAACTATTCTTAGAGATTGAGAGCCAAGGGACAGACCTAGAATAGGTCGTGAACACAACAGAGCAGTGATTAGAAGGACCAGTTAGTAACACACTCATTCAGGAGTTTGCCGAGCTAGAAGCAGTAACAAAGCAACAGGTCGAAGCAGCTCGAGCGAAGCTCGAGGCCTTCGAGGTAGAGTTACCTAGAGAAGAGTGACTTGGGACGAGTCACATGTGAGTGTTGGGGGCCTGTTGGCCCTCGACCAAGTTTTGAGGAATACTTGGTCATAGTTGACCATTTGGTACTTCGAATGCCTGTCGAAGACGGAGTGCATGGAAAAGCGGAGATCACGGGATCTCGCCACCTTTTGTGGAACCTTTTTGTTTTTTTTTGGGAATATTGTAACAGGAAAGGAATGTCAGCTCTTGTTTAGGCCTTTTTCTATGTAAAAATAGAGGTCTAGGCCATGTAAGAAAGGAGGCCCTGTCTAGTCGATGGCTTAGTGCATAAGTTGGATCTATGTGATCAAAAGTCCGTGTGACTGTAAGAGCTCTGTGCGTGCTGTAATAGTGTTGAGTGCATAGAAGTGTGAGAAGGATTAGTGCTTGGATCTACCCGGGGAAAGAGGATCTAGCGAGCTGTGCAGATCTCTTGTCCTGTGCAGATCTCTTGTCCTATGCAGGGTAAGGGTCATTGAAGCTCCGTGCTATAACTACTTGACCAAGATAATATAAAGAAGACTTTGTGGACGTAGCCCCAGGGTGGGGGTGAACCACGATAACTCTGTGTACTGTGTTGATGTGTTTGTCTCTCTCTTACTAAGTGCTCTGATATGTTTAGATAGATCTATTGATGCTTTGTGCTTATGAGATATGAATGCATGCTAGATATAATACATAAGATGCTAAGTTCTTAATCTATTGGGTATAACCTGTTTATCATTTCTAAGTGCTAGATCTGAGTAATTACTGCGGTGCTCTGTGATTTCTACGAAGTTTATTAATGAATGTATGCTAGGAAATAACTGATGCTAAGTGCGTTGTAAGCAAGAGAATCACAGATCTGTGTCCTAGCTAAGGTTGCATACACCTAATTCCTACAACCACCCCTGCCTCTACCTCAGGTGAGACTTCATATGCTTCGCAGGTGTTGCCGAAAGGGATGGTAGTTAGGGCTTTGTTGGTGCGCTCTTGAGCGTTGAACCCTGGGTCTGCGCCTGTGCCAACAACGACTGCGCTCATTCACAAGAAGATGGTTACAATGATGCTCTCCAAGAATTTTTACAATAAACAGGAATGCCAAAACCCTAGATATCCACAAACCTAACCCTAGGATATGAAGCACCAAAAGTCTTGTGGGTCCCGTTGGGGTAAGCTAGTACATCAACTTCCCCGGGTCGTAACTTTTGCATACTATATTAGTTTTAGGTGCATGATAGCCCGTTGGAAAGGTCTATCTGAGGAATGCACATGGTGTTGTTAGACTTTGACTCAATATGCAGTTTGGTTGTAGCTATCCCTAAAAACATTGTTTAGCGCCTCAAAACGACCCTGAAAGTTAGGGACTCGAAAACTAGGAAAAAATTGCTAAACTGGAAAACTGCCAAAATGAGCTAGTTATAATAAGTGGGATGCCACCGACATCCATATGTATCAATCCTCCCCCATTAGGAAGAAATGGTCTCCATTGTGTTGAGTGCCCCCATTAGATGATGAAATGTTTGTTGAATTTGGCCCCGGGTGAGCCACTTGCCTTGGTGCAGGAGCTGCCCTGCTTTGACAACTCGATAAATCTGGATCCTTTGTTGGTGTGTTCCCTTGACTTGTGTGTCCACAATTTGATCACTGGATTCCTGTTGCATGCAGTCTGGGTTAAGATCTATTGGTGTCAACTGTTCTGCTATCTCTGAGGTGTCCAATAATGGTGGGAAGTATGACTGAAGGAGATCCACGTCGAACACTGGGTGCAGGCCAAGGAAAGGGGGAATGTTGAGCTCAAAAGCATTGTCACCCACATCCTTGGTGATGGTTTAAGGTCCATAATGGAGTGGTAGAAGCTTCTGATGGGGCTTTGTAAGGCATTCTTTCTGCAAGTGTAACCACACTTTGTCTCCCACCTAAAACTTATGTGGCACCCAGTGTTGATCATGGCACTACTTGTACTTAGCATTAGACTTCTGTAAAATATCCTGAACCTATTGGCGGATGTGTTGGATCCTCTCAATGAATCGAGAGGCTTTGTCATATTCAGTTGGAGCAGGTGATGAATTCGCTGATGTGGCCACAAGAGGTAGTGCAACATCCATGGGACCCAATGGTTGGAATCCCAACCAGACCTGAAAGGGGTTTTGGTCGGTTGAGCTATGTAGGGCTCTGTTGTAGCTATGATGAACATAGGGAAGACCCTCATCCCATGTCCATGGGTGCTTGGATTTGTACATGTGTAGGATATGCATGATCATTCGATTGATGACCTCAGTTTGACGATCTATTTGGGGGTGGAAGGCAGTGGATTTGGTGAGCTTGGTGTCTAGGAGCGACCAAATTCGTGACCAGAGGCTCGACTAGAATGTGTTAAGGAACCGAATGTCCCAATTCAAGACAACAGTTTGTGGGATTCCAAAATGTACCCTGACTCGTTCAAAGAAGAGCTTGGCAATGGCCTCGACTATGATGCTCTTCTTGTAGGCGGTCGAGATCACCATCTTAGAAAAGTGATCAACAACCACAAAGACATAATCATTTCCCCTCTTGGTGGACGAAAGGCCCGACATGTAGTCCATTGAGATGGATTCCCATGGCTTGTTAGGAGTAGGCAGGAGGGTGTACATGCCCTTTTTCTTAGTGGTTTGTTTGGCAATAACGTAGGTAGTGCAAGACCTGATATACTTGCTGACATCCTGTCGAAGTTTCGACCAACATAAATATTTCTACAGCATTGTCGCTATCTTTTCAATGCCGAAGTGTCCTACCACTCGATTGTAGTGGGATTCCCAATTCATCTTCACTCGTTCGCTTGATGGAACACAAAGATGGCCCAGTCAGCACAATAGCCCATCCTGAAGATGCAAATTAGTGACAACGGAGTTTGTGACCAACATTTGGTATGTGGTGGCGAAGTCAATGTCTTTCTCATAGAGGTTGGCCCATCTAGGGGTCTCGTGGCCGCAAGAGTCTAGCACCGTGGTGAGTGCCGTGACTAGAGGTCGGCTTAGGAAATCAACGACTCGGTTGGTATAATCAGTTTTATACTTGATGTTGAAGTGGAACTACTGCAAGTTTGTGAACCACTTCTGATGGAGGTCATTCTGTAATTTTCCTTGTGTTAGCGTGAATGAGAATGGCTTATGATCCATGTTGATGACTGTCTCCTTCCTAAGAATGTAATGTCTCCACTAGCGACAATCTAACACAATGAAGTAGATTTCTTTGTCACAAGTAGGGTACTTACGGAAAACATATGATAGTGTCTCACTATGATAGGCCATGGGGTGGCCGTGCTGAGTGAGAACTGTGCCCACAACATAGTCTGAAGCATCTGTCTCGATCTCAAAGGGATGTTGTAGGTCTGGTAATGAAAGTATCAGGGCTAAGCACAAGATTTACTTTAAATCATCGAACACTTGTTGTTGGGACCCGCCCCACATAAATTTTTCCTTACCACCACCCTTGGTTACTTGGCAGAGGGCTTATGCAATATGGGAGAATCCCAACATGAACCTGCGATAGAAATTGGCAAGGCCTGAGAAGCTCTAAAGCTCAGTGAGTGTGGTTGGGGCTGGCCAGTCACAGATGAATTGGATCTTGGCTTGATCCACATGCACACCATGCTGATGCATGATGTAGCCTAGGTTTTAGACCCTATCCATGCCGAAGGAGCATTTTCCTGAGTTGGCATATAGCTTATGCTGCCATAGGGTGTGCAAAACCTACTGAATATGCTACATGTGTTCCTCCCAAGTATTTCTATAGACGAGGATGTCATCCAGATACACCACTACACAATTATTGGTGAAAGTTCGCAGGATGTCCTCCATAATCCTCATGAAATTTGTTGGAGCATTTGTCAAACCAAAAGGCATGACCAACCATTCAAAAATACCTTCTTTTGATTTGAAGGAAGTCTTCCATACATCTGTCTGTTCTATGGGAACCTTGTGGTATCCATACTTCAGATCAATCTTACTGAAGTACTTGGCTCCCTTGAGTTGATCAAGGAGATCGTCGATTCTGGGAATCAGGTACCATTTTCTGACTGTGATTTTATTTAGGGCCCAGTAATTAATGCAGAGTCACAAGGTCTCGTCTTTCTTCTGCACCAACATGATTAGGCTCCCATAGGGCAATGAAATGGGATGGATGTCCCCTTGTGGAGAAGTTCTTGGATCTATCACTTTATCTCCTCATTCTATAACAAAGAGCGACAGTATAATGGCCCATTAGGAAGAGGTGCACCGAGGGTCAGATCGATGGGATGCTTGACCTAACAGTGCAGAGGTTCCCTAGTAGGTGAGGAGAAGATATCTTTGTATTCTGCCACGACCTTGTTCACTTGATTCTGATGTGTGGACAGGTCGGCCGCAGAGGCCCTAGATGTGGCTATAATATTTTGCTCACTCTGAGAGAAAATAAGAAAGAAGACAAAATTCCCGGTCTGAGAGATGACCTTCCTGCATTGCTTGGCAGAGATTAAGGAAATAACACTAGGTGGGACTGCCTCGGGTATACTATATAATTTCCTTTTCAAAGTAATAATAACACTGCAAGGCCTAAACTCATATAAAACATGAATTTTCCATAAATAAGGTTGGCCCAAAAGAACATTACAAAATTCGAAAGGAGCAACATCACACAGTACCTCATCTTTGAATGGTTTGATGTCGTATGACAAACAACACTGTTGGTTGACATGGAGATCGATTCCTTGGCGGAACCATCTAATAGTGTAGGGTTGTGGGTGCGACGATGTCGACAGGGCTAGCCGCTTGACGACCTCTTCTGAAATGAGTTTTTTCTGGCTATCGTTATCAATGATAACGTGCAGTGGGGTGCCTTTTACCCACATTAGTGAGTGAAAGAGGCACTCGCCTTCTTCTGGCTCGTCTAGTTCACCGGGCTAGACCTTGGTGGTAGCAACGGTGGCACTGGGTTCCACATCAATGATCCATCTCCCCCTTTCTGGTTCTGACTCAAAGTCGGAACCCACATCTGATTTAGAGGCTTTCACCTCAGCCACCAGCGATTGCTTGGAGCGACAATCAACAATGTTATGTCAGGGGCTCTTATGGAAGTTGCACTACTTCGCAGTATCTTTCTTTGTCTTTCTGGTGTCCTTCTTTGCTTGCAACCTAGATTGGTTTTCCTAAGGTTGTTCGTCTTTTCTCTTTCCTTTGTTCTGCAGGTTGGGGCTTCCCTTTATTTGCTTCTGATGTGAGGGGTTCCCAGGCCCAAATTGCTGCGTCTTTTGTTTAAGCTTTTGCTTGTTTTTGATGGTATATCGATAGGCCGCGCCTAAGGATGAGATTTCCAAAAAATCCATTTTGGTCTGGATGTATCTATGCAGACCACCATGATACTTGAGCACCATATGTCACTTAGAATCTTCGATACCCAACTTGGTGCGCAAGGTATGGAAGATATTTGTGAACTCGGGCACTGCTTGGTCTATTTCTTGTCATAGTGTTGTCCATTTTGTATACATGTCGTCATAACTTCCAATAGGGTAAATAATGAGGGTTCCTCTGTTTCCTTTTTCTCACAGAAAGTCTTCCCCCAATATTTGACATGGGGAATGACTTTGACGAGCGCAAACGCATTTTTTTCTCCGTTCGAAAAGTTATGGATAGAAAAATACCTTTCTAGAAAATTCAACCATTTGTCTACAACATCTGCATCTATTTGACCTTCAAATATGGGAATATCAAAGTTGATTTATACCTTGAAGGGGGGGCGCCTTCATTCAAGGAAGATGCATTGCCTGTTGGTAGCCGCTGAAGGATTTGCGCAAAACTATCCATCATTTCATTCCTTTGTTGTGCGAGGGCTTCCTCGAGCAACATTTTGAAAGGATATTTTGTCCCATCATCTTTATTTTCTCTCTCCATGAGAGGTCTCTTGGGTGTGCGAGAGATTTTTTCCTCAAGAGAAACAAGCTCGAGACCCAATTATTTGTACCCTAACCTCGTTGGGGACATGCATTAAGAACGACAAGGAGTAGACTGCTATGATACCATTGATCCAGATTTTATGAGCATAATGAAAAGGAATACAGATTATTATTATTCTTAACACAGAGACACAAGAATAACAGAGATACAGTAAAAATGGTCTCTATTCAATAAGAAAATGTGTTGAAACTATAAAATGTAGCGGAAAGCAAGCTTGCTAGAATGGTGACAGCTTATCTCTGAGAAGAGATGCGACGACTGCGCTCATTCGCAAGATGATCATTACAATGAGGCTCTCCAAGTATTTTTACAATAAACAGGAATTCCAAAACACTATACATCCAAAAACCTAACACTAGGAGATGAAGCGCTGAAAGTCATGTGGGCCCCGTTGGGGTAAGCTAGTACATTAACTTCTCGGGGTCATAACTTTTGCATACGATCTTTGTTTTAGGCGCACGATAGCCCGTTGGAAAGGTTTATCCGAGGACTACACATATTTCCATCAAACTTTGACTACATAAACAATATAAATGTGGTGAGCCCTAAAAACGTTGTTTAGGGCCTCAAAACAACCCCGAAAGTCAGGGACCCGAAAACTAGGAAAAAACTGCCAAACTGAAAAAATGCGAAAATGAGCCAGTTGGACTAAGTGGGAGGCCACGAACATAAAAAATATCCATGGGATCCCTTATCCCCTGCTACCACAAGAAACAGAGAATCAATGATTTAATCTTCATTCTGCTCTTACCATTTAGTGCCCACTCCTTTTCGCACCTAGGTCCTTCGAGGTGCTCTTACAGGAGAATCCCAACCACAACCTAACCGACTAACCCTAATAACCAATTCCAATGAAAATGTGAATGCTTAGGATTGGAAAAGACGTAACCACTTACACCATTAAGGCCCTCTGCATCCTCTATATCATGATAGAGGCCCTTTGTGATGATCATGTAGTCCGACCCAATATGCATATAGGTGCCTCCAACGGATTTCATGGGAATTCGACGAACAAGACACAAAAGATATCGTGATGAAAAAATGATAAAATTAATAGCAGTGCACTTCTCAAATTTTATATTCAATCGTTATAGAATAGGCTTTCAAATTAGGTACTTGGGTATCTAGCAAATCCAACAGCTTAAATCCAACATATCAAGCTTCGTCATAAAGGAAAATTCCATTATAGTGGTCCATTTAAAATGTCACGTGACCAGAAATCAGAATTGCACAACTGACATGTCTCATTAGTACATATTCAAAGTAACAGGGCTAACAAATACATAGAGACGACAATTGTATATCAAAAAATGGCAATCTTCAATAGTTATTATATTTCAGAGGACATGAGCTTAGGCTCTTTCACTGTGAATCCTTCTGGCCAACTGCATATCCTTGGGCATGATAGTAACCCTCTTAGCATGAATAATGCACAAGTTTGTATCCTTGAAAAGACCCACGAGGTAAGTCTCGACAGCCTCCTACAAAGCTAAAACAACATGGCTCTGGAAACACAAATCTATCTGAAACACCCGAGTATAACAAACCTTTAGATAACAATTTAAAAACCAACCAAATAAAATAAAAATAAAAAATAAAAAAGTCAACAGTAAGAAGAAAACCATTTCTCATGTGACACAAAGACAACTGAATAAGTTAGTTCTCAAACATTTTCATCCCTTGCTTTAAAAAAATGGAGAGATGAAAAAACCAAACCCGTGAATTGAACCCAACCAATAGCTACACTAACATCAAGTTTCGTGTCGTTTCAAAACATGGGCATTCTACGTTCAATATTAAAGTGGAAAATTGAAAGGGGTATTGGAAGTAGTAATTCACACCATATAACAAACCCGATAAAGAACAATTTAAAAAATATAGAAGAAAATGCTTAGGATCCAAATAAAATGGAACAATTTGCAGAGGGAACATATGATGAGTTCAAACCCTTGGCAATCTAAAATCGAACAAATTTAGTGTGCCTAATTGTAAATAGAATCAACGTAAGCCATTTTAACCTCTGAAATCAAAAGGGAGAGTGTATAAATCATCCCACACTACAATCATATCCTTCCTAAATGATTTCCAAGTTTTCATAAACGTACCTTGAAATCCTTTGCAATTTCTCGAACCAATCTCTGAAAAGGCAGCTTTTGGATAAGAAGATTTGTACTTTTCTGGTATTTCGAATTTCACTACAACCCAACCAAAAAGATCATATCAGTTCCAGAAACAAACTTTAAAAGAAATTATTTTTAATAATTACAAAATAATACAAAACCCATCTTTAAGCTTTAAGAGGATAATTACAACTTTGTGGAAAATCAAACTCGAAACCAAATAGGAATTCGTGCCATTTCAAAACTTCCAAAGGAATCAATGCTTAAAATCATATTAAAAATTTAAAACAGTGATAAATATCATACCCTAACATAAAATTGGAAGGAAAAACCACCTACTGAAGAGCGACAGTTCCAAGACGATATCTGTGCGACTTCTTCAAACCACCGATAGTGGGAGCAGAATTACGAGCAGCCTGAAACATCAAATACCCTAATATTAAAAACCCTAACATCTAGTAATACAAACCTCAAAGGTCAATGAAAACCCTATCACCCATTTAGAGAATAAGTGAAACTGAACCCAATTGGAGGCACCCATTAACCTTGGTGGCAAGCTTCTTTCTGGGAGCCTATCCTCCAATGGACTTACACGTTGTTTTCTTGGTACGAGCCATGGAGCTGAACTACAACTTCAATAATGATTCCAACTAACAAACTTTGTCGTAAAAATACATTATACAGAACTCTACCCCTGAACTATAAACACTCAAACCAGAAAAGATTTATCGCAGACCCATATTACACGCCATAGATTTGAGAAGAGCAGAACATAAAATTTACCCCTTTGGGAATGCTCAACCCAAATTTCACAACAACTCTAAAGATTGAGTGAATCCGAATTATATCTGATGCAAAGCCAGCTGCTAGGACTCCCACACTGATCAAATCCACAAAAACAAGTGTTGAGAGAAACAAGTGTTTATCCAGGTGTTTAGTCTTAAGGAAGCATGCCCTCCACCTCTTCTGTCGCATTAATGAGGCCTGTTCTGATGCATTAATGGGGCCTGTTCTGACGCATTAATGGGGTGAAGGCGTTCCGCCGCCCCCTCCCTAGCTCAGATACCCAATGCCAACCCTAGGCAATGAAAATTTAGGTTAAACAATGTATAAACGCCTTGGAAACCATGCAATCTAATAATAGAAATAGCCCGAAACATAATATCCTTGCTATGGCAGGGACATAATAAGACTTAAATAAGAGTCTTATGGATGGGAAAATAACATACAATCTAATAATAGAAATAGCCCAAAACATAATGTCCGTGCGATGACAGGAACATAATAAGACTCAAATAAAAGTCTTATGGATAGGAAAACAACATATCTAATTGTTTTTAGAAAACAATAGATGTATTTTGTATTTGAATTTGTAGTGAGGTTTATTTATTTATTTTTGAGATCAATAACTTGTGAAATTCATATTTAACTATTTAACACAATATTTCCTTAAGTTTTAAGCTTGTTCTATATACTTCTTCAAACTAATACGCTTTTAAGCTTGTTCTATATACTTCTTCAAATTAAGATGCCTTTGTTAAGTCATAGTAAAAATATAAGTCTAACTTTTCTAATTATTAAATGTGGTTATAATGTTT
>JASDQU010104399.1:132966-143361 GCA_032191745.1 Picea mariana | reverse complement strand
AAACTTATTAACCCCTTTAATTCTTTACTCAATTAATTAATGATTATTAATTAATAATTAATTAATCCTTGACAGACATGAACAAGTAATAAATAATAATTAGTTATTTAATATTATTTAAGAAATAATTATTGTTTAGCTAACCTTTTAGGACAGTTATATTATTAAATTAATTAATTAATAATCCTATACATCTATTTAAGTAGGGTCATTACAGTGAACTCGGGCACTGCTTGGTCTATTTCCTGCCGTAGTGTGGTCCATTTTGTATACATGTCATCATAACTTCCGACAGGGTAAATAATGAGGGTTCCTCTATTTCCTTTTGCTCACAGAAAGTCTCCCCCCAATATTTGACATGGGGAACGACTTTGAGGAGTGCAAACGTATTTTTTTCTCCGTTCGAAAAGTTATGGATAGAAAAATACCTTTCTAGAAAATTCAACCATTTGTCTATAACATATGCATCTATTTGACCTTCAAATATGGGAATATCAAAGTTGATTTATAACTTGAAGGGGGGGCGCCTTCGTTCAAGGAAGATGCATCACCTGTTGGTAGCCGCTGAAGGATTTGCGCAAAAATATCCATCATTTCATTCCTCTGTTGCGTGAGAGCTTCCTCGAGCAACATTTTGAAAGGATCTTTTGTCCCATCGTCTTTATTTTCTCCTACCATGAGAGGTCTCTTGGGTGTGCAAGAGCTTTTGTCCTCAAGAGAAACAAGCTCGAGACCCAATTCTTTGTACCCTGACCTCGTTGGGGACATGCATTAAGAACGACAAGGAGCAGACCGCTATGATACCACTGATCCAGATTTTATGAGCATAGTGAAAATGAATACAGATTATTATTATTCTTAACACAGAGACACAAGAATAACATAGATACAGTAAAACTGGTTTCTATTCAATAAGAAAATGTGTTGAAACTATAAAATGTAGTAGAAAGCAAGCTTGCTAGAATGGTGGTGGCTTATTTCTGAGAAGAGATGTGATGACTGTGCTCATTCACAAGAAGATCATTACAATGAGGCTCTCCAAGCATTTTTACAATAAACAGGAATTTGAAAACACTATACATCCAAAAACCTAACACTAGGAGATGAAGCGCTGAAAGTCATGTGGGCCCCGTTGGGGTAAGCTAGTACATCAACTTCTCGGGGTCGCAACTTTTGCATACGATCTTCATTTTAGGCGCACGATAGCCTGCTGGAAAGGTCTATCCGAGGAATACACATATTTCCATCAAACTTTGACTATATCTACAATATAAATGTGGTGAGCCCTAAAAACATTGTTTAGGGCCTCAAAACAACCCCGAAAGTCAGGGACCCGAAAACTAGGAAAAAACTGCCAAAATGAGCCAGTTGGAATAAGTGGGAGGCCATGAACATAAAAAATATCCACAAGATCCCTTATCCCCCACTACCACAAGAAACCAAGAATCAACGATTTAATCTTCATTCTGCTCTTACCATTCAATGCCCGCTCCTTTTCACGCCTAGGTCCTTTGAGGTGCTCTTACAGGAGAATCCCAACCATAGCCTAACTGACTAACCCTAATAACCAATTCCAATGAAAATGTGACTGGTTAGGATTGGAAAAGACGTAACCAATTACACCATTAAGGCCCTCTGCATCCTCTATATCATGATAGAGGCCCTTTGTGATGATCATGTAGTCTGACCCAATATGCATATAGGTGCCTCCGACGGATTTCATGGGAATTCAATCGTTATAGAATAGGCTTTCAAATTAGTTACTTGGGTATCTAGCAAATCCAACAGCTTAAATCCAACATATCAAGCTTTGTCATAAAGGAAAATTCCAGTATAGTGGTCCATTTAAAATGTCACATGACCAGAAATTAGAATTGCACAACTGACATGTATGATTAGTACATATTCAAAGTAACAGGGCTAACAAATACATAGAGATGATAATTGTATATCAAAAAATGGAAATCTTCAAAAGTTATTATATTTCAGAGGACATGAGCTTAGGCTCTTTCACTGTGAATCCTTCTGGCCAACTGCATATCCTTGGGCATGATAGTAACCCTCTTAGCATGAATAGCGCACAAGTTTGTATCCTTGAAAAGACCCATGAGGTAAGTCTCGACAACCTCCTACAAATCTAAAACGACATGGTTCTGGAAACACAAATCCGTCTGAAACACCCATGTATAACAAACCTTTAGATAACAATTTAAAAACCAACCAAATAAAATAAAAATAAAAAATAAAAAAGTCAACAGTAAGAAGAAAACCATTTCTCATGTGGCACAAAGACAACTGAATAAGTTAGATCTCAAACATTTTCATCCCTTGCTTTAAAAAAATGGAGAGATGAAAAAACCAAACCCGTGAATTGAACCTAGCCAATAGCTACACTAACATCAAGTTTCGTGTCGTTTCAAAACATGGGCATTCTACATTCAATATTAAAGTGGAAAATTGAAAGGGGTATTGGAAGTAGTAATTCGCACCATATAACAAACCCGATAAAGAACAATTTAAAAAATATAGAAGAAAATGCTTAGGATCCAAATAAAATGGAACACTTTGCAGAGGGAACATATGATGAGTTCAAACCCTTGGCAATCTAAAATCAAACAAATTTAGTGTGTCTAATTGTAAATAGAATTAACGTAAGCCATTTTAACCTCTGAAATCAAAAGGGAGAGTGTAGAAATCATCCCGCACTACAATCATATCCTTCCTAAATGCTTTCCAAGTTTCCATAAATGTACCTTGAAATTCTGTGCAATTTCTCGAACCAATCTCTGAAAAGGCAGCTTTTGGATAAGAAGATCTGTACTTTTCTGGTATTTCGAATTTCACTACAACCCAACCAAAAAGATCATATCAGTTCCAGAAACAAACTTTAAAAGAAATTGTTTTTAATAATTACAAAATAATACAAAACCCATCTTTAAGATTTAAGAGGATAATTACAACTTTGTGGAAAATCAAACTCGAAACCAAATAGGAATTCGTGCCATTTCAGAACTTCCAAAGGAATCAATGCTTAAAATCATATTAAAAATTTAAAACAGTGATAAATATCATACCCTAACATAAAATTGGAAGGAAAAACCACCTACTAAAGAGAGACAGTTCCAGGACGATATCTGTGCGGCTTCTTCACACCATCGATAGTGGGAGCAGAATTACGAGCAGCCTGAAACATCAAATACCCTAATATTAAAAACCCTAACATTTAGTAATACAAACCCTGAAGGTCAATGAAAACCCTATCACCCGTTCAGAGAATAAGTGAAACTGAACCCAATTGGAGGCACCCATTAACCTTGGTGGCAAGCTTCTTTCTGGGAGCCTTTCCTCCAATGGACTTACACATTGTTTTCTTGGTACGAGCCATGGAGCCGAACTACAACTTCAATAATGATTCCAACTAACAAACTTTGTTGTAAAAAGAAATTATACAGAACTCAGCCCCTGAACTATAAACACTCAAGCCAGAAAAGATTCACCGCAGACCCATATTACATGCCATAGATCTAAGAAGAGAAGAACATAAAATTTACCCCTTTGGGAATGCTCAACCCAAATTGCACAACAACTCTGAAGATTGAGTGAATCCGAATTATATCTGATGCAAAGCTAGCTGCTAGGACTCCCACACTGATCAAATCCACAAAAACAAGTGTTGAGAGAAACAAGTGTTTATCCAGGTGTTTAGTCTTAAGGAAGCATGCCCTCCACCTCTTCTGTCACATTAATGGGGCCTGTTCTGACGCATTAATGGGGTGAAGGCATCCCGCCACCCCCTCCCTGGCTCCGATACCCAATGCCAACCCTAGGCAATGAAAATTTAGGTTAAGCAATGTATAAACGCCTTGGAAACCATGCAATCTAATAATAGAAATAGCCCAAAACATAATAGCCTTGCTATGGCAGGGACATAATAAGACTTAAATAAGAGTCTTATGATGGGAAAACAACATACAATTTAATAATAAAAATAGCCCAAAACATAATGTCCGTGCGATGACAGGAACATAATAAGACTAGAATAAAAGTCTTATGGATAAGTAAACAACATATGTAATTGTTTTTAGAAAACAATAGATGTATTTTGTATTTGAATTTGTAGTGAGGTTTTTTATTTATTTTTGAGATCAATAACTTTTGAAATTCATATTGAACTATTTAACACAATATTTCCTTAAGTTTTAAGCTTGTTCTATATACTTCTTCAAACTAATACGCTTTTAAGCTTTTTCTATATACTTCTTCAAATTAAGATGCCTTTGTTAAGTCATAGTAAAAATATAAGTCTAACTTTTCTAATTATTAAATGTGGTTATAATGTTTTGGGAGGACTACGATATAGAGTTATGATTGCCTTTAAGTGCTTCATTGAATGTGAAGGTGTATTGTACTTTTTACTTCAACCTAAAGAAATGTTGCCTATCATGACTTCCAAAGGACATATCGAGGAACCCCTATGCACATACCTTCACTCTATTATTTCTAGTTTACCCAACTTCTTAAATAATCCACCAACTTTGACTTTTTGGGGTCTCTTGACATACTTACAAATTAAGGGATTTTTTAAATTATTCACTAACATGATTTATGGTTGACTCTAGATAGCCTCATGGTCACATTTTAACCTTCTACACTACAAAATAGGTACTTCCTAAATGACAAATCGAGGAACCCCTTTGCACATACCTTCACTTTATTATTTCTAGTTTTACCTAACTTCTTAAATAATCCACCAACTTTGACTTTTTGGGGTCTCTTCACATACTTACAAAATAAGGGATTTTTAAATTCTCCTCTAACATGACTTACGGTTGACTCAAAATAGCCTAATGATCACATTTTAACCTTGACACGACAAGATAGGTACTTCCTTTGGTTGTTTATTATAGTGTTTATTCCTTACTCTTAGTATACTCATTATTTTGGTGATGAAAGATTATTTATACATACTAGTTTTATAAATTCAATATTTTCTTGATTAGTGATAATATTGCACAACTTTTCCTTCCTTAGTGGCTTCTTATATAGATGAAATTTGTCTTATTTTCCATACCTCTTATTAAGTTTTCATCAATGATGATCTATTTGACAATTCCAATATGATCTTCACATTGGCTTAACCACCTTATTTTGAATCTTCTCAAAATAGGGAACTATATAAGAAAACCTACTTGCCTAGATGAAACCTTTTCTCACTAATAAATTGATCATGGAACTTTTATCTATTATCGTGCAATTTGGCCTTCAAATGAGGATTACTTTCTTAATTCATAAAGTGAATTCAATTGCCCCAATCTTTCCTTCTATGCTTCTTACAAATCTATATCTTCTAAGTATTGATTTCTAATTTAATGGGAAGGATGGGATTGTTTCCGTATACTAATTCATAAGGACAAAAGCCAATTATATTTTTCCATGTAATTTAGTAGGTCCATGGTGATTGAGGGGACTCTAACCATAATCTCTTAATTGAACTTCATTCCTATTTGGTGTGCATTTCCCCGAGACTAACAGGGAGTGGATTTATAATGCTAAACTTGGTATATTTTTAGTCAACGAATTGAATATTTTATTTACAAAGGTGTTCTACATTCACTTTTAATAGGGAGTGGACATATAATGCTAAACTTGGTATTTTTTAGTCAACGCACTGAATATCATATTTACAAAGAGTGTTCTACAACCACTTATCTGTTCTGTTATAATCTTAAATCTTGTAAATATCTCCTTGTATATGAAAATCAAAATGTTTTAGCAATGGCTTATTGCATAGGATTTACTTTGTGAGAAATCATTCTTTGAAAAACACATTTTTGGTACACAAAAACCTTGATTATTAACTGACTAATATCTTTTGTTATGAAACACATATCCCAGAGAAACCAATTGGGTACTTCCCCTCATTTTGAGAATGGTGCCTAGGGTAAACTAAATTATGTATAAGATTCGGGCTTTGTCAAAATAGAGCTCAATCCCATTACAATAATATACATGTTAAAAGCTGAACATGCCATTGGTGGGAATTGAACCTAGGTGGGGAGGATAACAATCATTCCTCCTATTACCACCCGATCTAGACCCAATGGACAATCAAATAATATCTTATAAGAATACACCATTAACATAAGGAAATCGAGAGAAAGAATAAGAGACAAGAGCATCGAGATTAATTTATGGTGGTATAACCTCTATAATGTGTAGAGGAAACATCCACCATCAAAGATTAATCACTTTATTACTTTCCAAAATATTTTAACAATAAGCCTTCAAGACTTCATAAGGATTGAGTTCTATAAGATATCTGAAAAGATTCATCCACCAAATGAATGACCCTAAAAATGGATGATTGAAGTCCTCAATACCTCCTCAATATATAGGCCTTATTAATGAGAAGACCACTTCACATAATGAATTAGGGATAAATAACTTCTCACCTACCAAGCTTATATTAAAGAACAAGGAGTGACATAGCCACTTATTTTAAGTAACAAGTGTTGGAATAACAAGTTTTGCTAGTTCGTCACATGTTTGGATCTTCTGGAGACAGTTAGTTGATAGTCGACAGTTGACTAGAAAATTCGATTAGGAGGTTGATTAAGTGGCCGGCTAGGAGGTTGATTGAGGGGTTGACTATGGAGTCAACTAAGCATTCAAATGGTCGAGTAGTTAGAACATAATAGTCGATTGATGCATAAAATATGACAAAAATTAAGGAAATCGTTATACACACTCACCAATATATTTGGACCTCATCTTCCTCACTTTAAGGAAGTTGGTTACATCTTGGTGCTAAATAAGATGGCCCTATGGGTTAATCTAAGTGTGCAATGGATCATGTGTTGTGTGGAAATATTTTGGTTTCTTACACTTCTTTGTATGTTGAGCTATGGTCGGTTGTGCTTAAGTGTCGTAATGGTGTCATTAGACACCACCTCTATCTTGGAATATTAGATCTTTAATGTGCCTAATCCTTTTATTCTCCAACATGGTATCATAGATAGTGGTTTTAGATGTAGCATTATTATCTACAAGTCTTGTGGAGGTTATTAGCACTCTTGATGAGTCAGATTTTTCTAGCGAATTGACTAATGATTTCAACTTGTACACTGGATATGGGATTAGATTAGTGGATTAGCTTTATGAGTTTCAAGCTAGCGCTTGTGGTTCTGAATGGCAACAACTATGGAATTTTGGCACAAGATGGAAACCTTTTTGAAGAGTAAAGTGGTGTGCCAATTTACAAACACCACGGTTCTAGATCTAAAGGATGTCCAACAAAAGTTTGTCATTGATGGGAAGAAGGATGAGGTTCTAGGAGTCGTAACGACCTACATCTATAAGGATATTTGTCACGTACCCACCACCATCATCGAAAATTTTCGTCGAATTCTCGAGGGTTAGGATCCCCGAAATACCTACAGGGGTCTAGCGTAGGCTAGTTCCTTCCTTGTCCACCTCCATGTGATCGTGGGTCATGACCACAGGCCGAACAAGTATGGCGTCCTTTCGCTCTTCGTGGATCAGCGCTACCAGAGCATCGAGTCTTTCGACTGATCTGAAAATGAAGAAGACTTGTATTCTTGAAAATATTTGCAAGTTTTAATTATAGTGTTCTTATGCAAATGGATCAATTTTGCAAACACAACTTTTATAGAAATAACACTTTGAAGATGCATATAAACATCAACAAATAATAGTGAATAGAAAACACATAACACAACAAATGATAAAGGAGTTCACCCCTCTCTTGGGCTACATCTCCTGGTCCAGCTTCCAATGGATCTTTTGTATTATTTGCTCAAAGTGATAAAATATGTGCTTTACAATTCTCAAAATGCCAAATAGATGGCTCCAATGGCTTCAAAACGTCCAAAAACCCCTAGCTAGGATTTTTCAGCACCTCGTTTGGCCAAAAGTTGAAGAAGATAGGCTTCTTGGAAGTTCCCCTTCAAACTTGCTGTCTCTGGATCGCCAAAATGCACCTCCTGCTCCTCAACCTAGCCCCCATGCGCATTTATGTGTTAAAACTCAGCACTGGGCGCAACCGCACAAATGGTGCAAACTGTAGGATGGTTACGCGCTAGCCCCTAACTGCCTAGGCTCGTGGGCATGTGAAGCACCATATGACCACACGCAAATATACAAAGGGCTACGTTTAAAACCAAATGGTAACGGTCAGGGGCGTGCACTGCTGGTTATATACACATACACATATGACTGGGGCTCATACGAAAAGGGGCCATGGTTAAACATGCCGTGTTGGTGGTTACATTGCAACGTATATGACCGGGGGCTGGGGCTAAGCCCCGGCTCGAACCACGCCCATTTCAAATCTATTCAAACTTAAATAATTTTTAAAAGGTTATATGTTAAGAACCATGTGGGTGGCGCGCTGGTTGGGCATCCATTCCCAAAGCTTTTCCCTTTCCCAGAGGTCGTGGGGTCGAATCCGGCCAACAACATAAATTTTAAACCAACGCCAGGGTGACATGTGGCGGCCATTGATTGGGCCACGTGTCAGCATTTCATTCACCACCAATGACACGTGTCATACGCCAAATTGTCCACAATCCTGCCAACCAACACCTACCACATGTCGTACGACCCTGCCATGTGTCGTACGACTCTGCCATGTGTCGTACGGTCTACCACGTCAGCATCCGTACGGACTGTACAATCAACACATTTTTTTTGCCTGTTTGTCGTTTTGAATAGAACGCAATATCTCTCTCATCTGATGTCTGTTTGGACCCAAACGAGTTGCGTTGGGTTCATGACGACGAGGCCTACACTCCCGTTCAATTTGAAGCAATTCCGAGTACTTTGAATTTTGAGCAAAATTTGATCCCCTGGATCACACCTCCCCATTGGAAAGATTTTGGACCTCGAAAAGACTATTTTCAGTCTATCTAAAGATGAGGGTATAGTTCCCTCACCTTTCCAACCTCAATCCACTTGGCTTTGCTTAGATTTGTGCCTTTAAGACCAATTCGAAGATATTCCACATTTCCTCGTTTTGAAGTTCTCATTCTCCTGTCAAGGATTGTGTCTTCATGCAGTTCTGTAAGATATTCTGGGGAGAAATCATCTATAGAAGGAATCTGAACATGTTCTCCTTGATCATCAATCAAAGGAGGATCATACAATTTCAAATTATCAACATTAACAACTGCATACATTTTCATATAAGGAGGCAAATCTAAACGGAAGGCATTGTTGCCAATCTTGTCAAGAATCTTGAAAGGACCATATCAAATTGGTTTCAGTTTTTTACCTTCTCCTTTAAGCCTCTCCTTACTAATGTAAAGCCAAACTTCATCTCCAACTTGGAAACTGTGATCAACATGATGCTTGTCATGTCTTGTCTTGTACTTGGCTTGACTCTTTTCCAACTGCGCTTGTACCATTTGATGTTTCGATTGAATTTTTTCAATGAACTTTTCTGCGCTATCAATGCCATATTGACCATGAATAGCAATATCCTTCCCAAAGATAAAATCTAAAGGAGATTTGGGCAAATAGCCAAAACATGCTTCAAATGGTGATGTTTGAGTTGAAGAGTGCTTAGCTCGATTGTAAGCATGTTGAATGTAGTGTAAATTATCATCCCAAAGTTTAGGATGCTTGCTGCAATAACCACGAAGAAGATGTACCACTATTCTATTTACTACTTCTGTCTGACCATCGGTTTGCGGATGAAAAGTTGTGCTTTTTTTTAGTTTGGTGTTCATGAGTGCCCATAAACTCGACCAAAAGCTTCCAATAAATCGAGAATCTCGATCAGAAATAATGGATTTAGGCAATCCAAAATGTACCCAAACATTTTGAAAGAACATTTGTGTCGTTTTCTCAGTTGTAACCTGATTCTTACAAGGCATAAAAATACACATTTTTCTAAACCGATCAACCACAACATAAAGATAATCATGATTTCTTTTAGACATAGGTAGACCTCCTACAAAGTCCATAGAAATACTTTCCCAAGGACGAGAAGGAACCGCAAGTGGAGTATACAAACCCAACTTTTGATTGCTACGTTTTCTTGTGGCACATAAGGAACATCCTTGAACATATATTGAAACACTTTCATTCATTTTAGGCCAATAGCAGTACCTTTGCAAATTAGCCACCGTCTTGCCTACACCAAAGTGACCACCAATAAGAGAAGAATGGGTTTCTCTTATTATGTTGATTCGTTCACCCTGTGGAATACATAGCTTGCCAAGATGATACAAAAGATTATCATGCACATGGTAATCCAATTCCTCAACATGGTTAGAATGACACAAAGTCTCATATACTTCTTTAAAATCAGTATCTAAAGCATATTTCTCAACATAAATCTCATGCATGATAGGACTATGCTTAAGAATAACT
>JASDQU010104399.1:71927-88110 GCA_032191745.1 Picea mariana | reverse complement strand
ATGATAATAATGCTCACAATGATTAATTTTCTGTGCAGTCCTTGTATGATCATCCTGGCCATTTTGTTCACGGTTAAGTAATTTTCTATAGAGAAATATAACAATATTTTATATAGTGAAATATACCATGCTATTGGAAGTTAGGAGAGTCTGTAAAATACCTTATGCCCATTTCAGTAGCAGACAAGTTCATAGCTATGTTTTTCTTCTATGAATGGTTCTCAAATGGGATATCATGTGAGACTTAGATGTATGAAGAGGAGATAATGAATGCAAGAGCATCCTTAAACCCAAATGCTTTCCCTTTAACAACAACATACATAAGTATGTGTATATTACATGTGCATTGACAGTATTAAGTAGAAAATAAACATTGGTAGCTGACCTGTTGTGACTGTATGGCCCAATGGATATGACACCCAAACCAATTCTCCTATTATTGAACACTATTACATGTCCTTTTATCACCGAAGCACATAAATCATTAGATTCGTTTTGTATAAACAAATTGGATTTTTCACCACATACCTACACACATTGCATTGATATTTGAAGGTAGACATACACACATTACATTTATATTTAAAAGGAAGGAGTAGCTACGTTTGAAGATATTGTTTTTCATTCAATTTTAAGATATACAGATAGCCCAAACAAGTGACAACCAAAATATAATTGTACCTTTGAAGATATTATTTTTCATTCAATTTTCAGATATACGGATAGCCCAACCAAGTGACAACCAAAATACAATTGTTCACAAACTCTATGGGGCAATGAAGAATAGAAATTCATAGTAACATAAACTCTTTGGTGTACCTAAAATTTGATGGTTAATTACCCAAGAGAGAGGGTGTGGAGATTTGAATGAAAGTAAAGTGATTCTAAGCCCAACCTGTAATTCTCCCACAAAGTTGAGTGAGAAAAAGACAAAGGTAGCTGCTGAAACTGAGGAGCAAACAACAATATAGCCGAGGGAATAGATCTACTTCCCCTTGGCTATATTCTCTTTTAGCTAGCCATTCTCCAAAGATTATGATGACTTTTGTGCTGAATATCAGGGTGATAAAGCTACAAAAGGAGAGGCCTCCCAAAGAATCGAACAATGTTCATGGTTCTCATCAAAATTGGCTAAAGCATCGTGCATGGATATCAATATGTCCTTTGTCACTGATGTTGGTTCCCTTAATGAATAAGACATAATGACGGTGGCATAAACAACTCAAATTTTGTTCGATTAACCTTTCCTTAATGTAACACTAGCTTGTACCATTTTATGTTTCAAAGTCATATTTTATTAAGTTAAAACAATCTGATACCAATCAACAATGATCAACACTATCAACACTGGAATTGCATGCTTTATGAGGTGCAATAAGTACATTTATTATAGTGGGATTCATGATGGAACTGTTCGTTTAAAATGGCACAAACAACTTTGAAGGCAATGCAGGGTATGTGATTGTCATGATGATGAAGCGTATTTTATTAATTTTATATGTATGCTTTCTAGTTTTATGGTTTCTTAAGAGGGAAGCTTGTAATTATCCTATCGATTGCCCGAATTGTATACATTTCATTGAAACTAAGTAATCTGAGTAGGTTATGAGTGCGATTTAATCTTTGCCATTATAAAACAAGGGAGAGGATAAATTGGGAGTTAGCTGGAGCTTAGATCACTTTCCACTCTATTTATTATCATCCATAAAATAATATAAAAAAAATACTTTTGATTCACTTCCACATAATATTTAATTTAATTAATATATAAAAATGTGCTAATTGCACTAAGGAAATAAAGAGAAAAGTAAAATGCTACATTGACCATGTACTATGCACATATGAAGAACAATGATCACACATAGAATGAGCTATCGAGTTGCTGACCAAAGAATCTAATGAGCCAAAGAAATAATATAAGCACATGGGATTTCTTCTCTAATAGTTTACTACATTTATAACCATACCATGCATCCATTGTTGCCCTGATTAATACAACATCGTTTTATACTTTTCAATTCTGAAAATAAATTTTTGAGTAGCTGAGAATTTGAATCTTCCTCCTCAAATACTAGTTTGCAGACATGATGGGTGTGTATTAATACTCATGTCTATGTTATGAAATTCTAAGTTATTGTCATTACAGTGAGTTGATCATCTGAGGATTACACCATCTCTTACTTTGACGTGAAGGCTAAACCACAACTCTTCTTTCTTGTGGGTCTTGATCTTTTAGATACATGAGTTACCATTCAAGCAAAACCGAAATAGTGTAATGTCATATTCAACAAAAATAAAAAACTTTTTCCTAGTTTGTTAACTTTCAAATATAAAAACGTAATAGTGCATTTCCATGTCGGGAAGTTGTTGTATTTCTAAGCAGTGAAGAGGTTAAAGCCATTTGTAGATGGAACCCTCATTGAACTTGATTCTCAAAACATCAAAATATTTTACCTCTCACAATGTTAACTATTTGTCCAAACGCATGTTTCTCTCCACTCATTAACATATCTAAGAAAGGGATTTACAAATATTCGATTAAGACAAATACAAAATAAAATTTTATATTCAAACAAACTATTTTTATTTTAAACCATATAAAATTATATAAAAATATCACATTCTTAACTATTTATCAAAGGGATTTACAAATATCCACTTTAAGACAAATACATAATAAAATTTTATATTCAAATAAACTATTTTTACTTTAAACCATATAGAATTATATAAAAATATTTAAAAATGAAAAAAATATATTAAAATATTTGTGCAACTTTGTTAACTATTTGTCCAAACGCATGTTTCTCTCCACTCATTAGCATATCTAGAAAGGGATTTACAAATATTCTGTTCACGACAAATACAAAATAGAAGTTTATATTCAAACAAACTATTTTTACTTTAAACCATATAAAATTATATAAAAATATCTCACATTCTTAACTATTTATTATATAAAAATATCTCACATTCTTAACTATTTATCAAAAGGGGTTTACAAATAGACAAACACACAATAAAATTTTATATTCAAATAAACTATTTTTACTTTAAACCATATAAAAATATTTAAAAATGAAAAAAATATATTTAAAAATGAAAAAAAAATATTAAAATATTTTTGCAACTTAGTTGTTATCAAATTTTATATTTAAATAAACTATTTTTACCTTAAACTATATAAAAATATTTAAAAAAAAAAAAAATATCTTTAAAAATAATGTTTTTTTATTCTACAATTTATTTATTGTAACTCTTCATCTCCTACTTTCACTAAGGCTAAAATACAACTCTACTTTCTTGTGGGTCTTGATCTCTCTTACGAATTCATTATCATCCAACGCCCATGAAATAATGAACCATGATCAATACTCCAATCATATTATATGATCTTAATTTCAAATTCTCCACACAAATATTCATGGGCTGAAATATAAAGCAACCAGAAATTAGCAGAATTTAGTTTGCCATTTTATATAACGATTAATCATGTCCTTGTATTCTGATACGTGTGGCGACTTATACATGGAGTTGTAGTCCAAAGTGTTGAACTAGTCTTTCACAATCGCGGCAGGAACTTATTTCCCTTTACAACCCTCTTGTTTATAAACAAACACAAAAACAAAACAAAGTACATTTGTGAACTAATTGGATGTTTAAATGTATAATTTTTAGTAGTTATCATTGAGTGACTTGTATTTCAAGAAGTTACATTTATCCATTACAATTCATTTATTTTTATTTTTATTTTTCTTGTTATAAGATTCTTTTAGTTTTAGATCTAGCATTCACCTCCTTATACTTACATCTTACATTTGATGTTTATGATCACTTTGGAGAAGTGAAAATTAATCCATATTTTAGAAATTGAGGTTTATTATAAACTAAAGTTGATGGATTGTGTGGTACTTATTAACCTTCAAGCTATCATGTTATTTTTTAAATGTTGATTTTCCCTTTAGGTGTTTTATGAACTTTTGCTAGTTGAATTCATATTTTCCAAACTGCCTTCACATTTACTTGAAAAAATGTAAATGAAGACAAGACACTTTTTATTTGAAAAACAAGCCACATGTGACAATGTCCCTGGCAAATATTAAGGTTTTGAGCGACCAATGAGTGTTGTCACACCACAGATGCGAATGTAGAACTTTCATGAATAAAGAACTCATTCAAGGATGTGTTTCCAAATCAAAAAGGGTTGGTACTCAAGAGTTAAGCAAACATGCAATGCATATCAAATGAGTGGAACATAACAAACGAGCATAGAATGCAAGAATTCTTGAAGAAAACCCACGCTAACTCAAATGCACAGTTCATAATCCTGTCCAAATCTTGTGAATTGGTGTCAATATCTTATACATAACAATTTTAAGATGGGAAACTGAAACATACACATTAAATAGATAAGCAGACTACGTAGTTTTTTTATCGTTTTTGTTAGATCCACAAAATAATGTATTTTATCCCAAAAATAGTAGAATCCAATCACTATTCCATTCCTCCAGAAACATTCAGTCATAATAGTCAGGTCAACATATTCCAATATCGTACAACCAAGAGAGATATTGGCTCTTTCAATAACCAATTCCCATTCTTCAATATTTGAAAGAAGGGCACACCACCATATTTACGGATGTACCAAACATTTTAGGAAAAACAATAACTTTTCAAACAGGTATTCTCATTGCACCACGAAATAAGATGCAAAACATAACCTAATTGAAGCTTCAATTCAATCTATTAGGACAATATAAACTGCAATTGCTTCCAATGATGGTGAGACTTGGTTTTAAACTTTCTCTTTGATCTTACTCGACTCTTGTTTTCTCCCACCCAATGCCGAAGGGCCCGCCCCAGATCCGAATATAGAAGAGGTATTTTTTTCATAAACAACAATAGAATATTTAATTTTTCTTTGTGATTTTATTGTTTTAGTTCAAAGTTTTCTTTTGTCCAGGTTGGACTGTGTATACAAGACGGGGATGAAAACATCGAGAGAGAACAAAACGATAAAATTGATCCAGATTTTATGAGCAGAATGAAAATGAATACAGATTATTATTATTCTTAACATAGAGACACAATAATAACAGAGATACAATAAAACTGATTTCTATTCAATAAAAATATGTGGTGAAATTGTAAAATGTAGCGGAAAACAAGCTTGCTAGAATGGTGGCGGCTTATCTCGGAGAAGAGATGTGACAGTTGTTGGCCCTCGACCAAGTTTTGAGGAATACTTGGTCATTGTTGACCGTTTGGTACTTCGACTTCCTGTCGAAGACGGAGCACATGGCGAAGCGAAGATCACGGGATCTCGCCACCTTTTGTGGGACCTTTTTGTGTTTTTTTGGGAATATTGTAATGGGAAAGGGATGTCGGCCCTTGTTTAGGCCTTTTTCTATGTATAAATAGAGGTCTAGTCCATGTATGAAAGGAGGCCCTGTCTAGTCGATGGCTTAGTGCATAAGTTGGATCTATGTGATCAGAAGTCTGTGTGACTGTAAGAGCTCTGTGCGTGCTGTAATAGTGTTGAGTGCACACAAGTGTGAGAAGGCTTAGTGCTTGGATCTACCCGGGGAAAGAGGATCTAGCGAGTTGTGCAGATCTCTTGTCCTATACGGGGTAAGGGTCATTAAAGCTGTGTGCTGTAACTTCTTGACCAAGATAATATAAAGAAGACTTTGTGGACGTAGCCCTAGGGTGGGGGTGAACCATGGTAAATCTGTGTATTGTGCTGATGTGTTTGTCTCTCTCTTGCTAAGTGTTCTGATATGTTTAGATAGATCTATTGATTCTTTGTGCTTATGAGATATGAATGCATGCTAGATATAATACATAAGATACTAAGTGCTTAATCTATTGAGTATAACCTATTTATCATTGCTAAGTGCTAGATCTGAGTAATTACTGCAATGCTCTATGCTTTCTGCGAAGTGTATTAATGAATGTATGTTAGGAAATAACTGATGCTAAGTGCGATGTAAGCAAGAGAATCATAGATCTGTGTCCCAGATAAGGTTGCAGACACCTAATTCTTGCAACCACCCCTGCCTCTACCTCGGGTGAGAATTCATCTGCTTCGTAGGTGTTGCTGAAAGGGCCAATAGTTAGGGCTTTGTTGGTGTGCTCTTGAGTGTTGAACCCTGGGTCTGCCCCTGTGCCAACAAATGGTTCTGTTGTCGGGACCTGGAACTGTGATTGCTGGGAATTGAAGAAGAATAAGCTTTGTGCGAAATAAGCTCTGTGCGTAGATCTCTTGCCCTAGTGCGCAGTGTTCTGTTTGATCTGTGAACCTTTGTGACAAGAAAGAAAGGTCAGATTTGAAGAAGAGAGGTCAGATCTGAAGAAAAATAAGTCAGATCTGTGAAGAAAGAGGTCAGATCTGCAAGAAAAATGTAAGATCTGTAAGCTCTGTGCTTTGATAAAGGTAAGAATAGTTAAAAGTCTTAGATCTGGGAGCTTTGTGCTCTGTAGAAATAAGATAAATGAATTTTTTTGTTTCTAAAGCATGGATCTAGGTATGTTTGATAGATTCTGTCCTAGCTTCAAAACTAGGGAATTAATAGATGAAAGAAAGTTTGATATGAATAGATTAGATAAGTATAGTGATAGATATGTTATACCTATGGATAAAAAGAATTTTGGGACTAACCAATGGATGCAGGATCCTAGAAATAAATTTTTCCAGGCTAACCGTTATGATCCTAGCACACAGTACATGAAAAGTTGGGGATCATTGAAGAGAAAGAGAGGATTAACTCTTTGTTACAATTGCAGAAGGCCCAGACATCTTGCTAAGGAATTCCCTAGGCGAAGACCCAGTTGTCTTTGTTGTAAGGCTATGGACCATGAAGTATTGGATTACCCTAGAATGATTGCTCAGCTTGAAAAGCTGAATATAAAGCAAGCAGGAGATCAAGAGACCAAGATTATAGCAGAAACCCAGAAAGAATCAGAAAAGATATTGCTACATATGAGAGATACCTTGAATGACCACCGACATGTTAGGCTATCAGAGATCTTCAAGAAGAAAGAATAGATCGAAGTGAGAATAGGAGACTTTGACATTGACTGTGTTTTGGATGAAGAAACACAGGTGAACATTATGACAGAAGGAACCTGGAAAGCTATAGGAAGACCTGACATGACCCCTTCATTAGGAGGAATAGGGTTATTCAGAGGAAAGTTGGTAAACCTATGTGGAAATCTCACTCAGATATCTATGAATGCTCATGGAGCTTTGATAGAAGAAGATTTTGAGATTGTTAAGTTCGTGGAGGACAACGCCTCGTTTACTATGTTACTTGGTAAACCTTGGATTGAGAAAGATCAAGCCAGAAAACATGAAGCAGAAAAGGACCTAGAACAACAAAGACAAGAGTTAAGAGACTTTGTGACTAGAAGGATCGCGTAGTTGATTGAAGAATAGGAGAACAGATCAAGGGTTCTTGACCCCAGGAACTTGGATGACGAAGTTGACAGAACGCTAAAAGAACCACAGAGGACCGAAACATATGTTGGACAAGTAATACCTGTGGATCTAAAGAAAGAATCTCAGCACTGTGAATTTACCATGTCAAGAGAAGAAAAGAATCAGAATGAAAAAAGGATGATCGAGACGAAGCTCACTGGGAAGAAGGCTAGAAAACTCATGAAGAAGAAAGTGAAGTTGGAGAAATTACAGAACGTTCCAAAAGAAACCCCGCAGAAGGAAAACATGCAGAATTTGAGCTTCGTCGGGATAGTAGAACAATGACATATGGCACTTCGCCATGTCGAAGTAATATAGCTGTTAGAAGACGATATACCCGTTCCGCTGATGGCCCGAACGACATGGACGATGAACCTCGTGCAATCCACCTTACTTAATGTAATGAAGATTCCACACTTTGGGAGGCACCAGGGGGTGAACGCTTGTGTAAAATTGCTACTAGCAAGCTGCCATGGATGATATCTCTGGTTGAACCGATGTATAACGATTGATCTAAGACTGATCAATCAGATCACCGGGTTGAGCATGCAGGGCCCTAACTCGCAAGACTATTACCCTGGAAAGACCATGGATTGCGCTCTTTCACAAAAGATTAAAGAGGCCTATGGAAATGTTGAGAAAGGAGCGCAAGGTTACAAGGTAACCTCTATTGACAGTGATGCAGTGCGCCTCGCCTGTCAGATGATCGTAGGAAATTTAGTCCGCAAGAACAGACCGACTCAAGTATCTGGGTTTGTAGTTGATCTCGCAGGAAAATGCGTAGAAGGAGTCCAAATGAACTGGTCGAAGTACTTAGCGGATCAACTCGAATTGGATTGCAGAGAAGCGCAAGACCAAGGATATGAGTTCCACTTCAGCTGGTTTCTCATCCTGATCACCTTCATAGCATGGGAGATGCCAGAGGATGTTGTTTTTCCTGAAACCCTACCGTTTGAACCATTGGCTGCGAAGTTCGGTACATTATGGTACACGACAGATATGAGCAGGCAATGGCAGTCGAATACCCTCTTTCACAGATACTACATCCAGTTGAAGACCGCGATACAAGCCACACCTCGCATTACTCCGAACACATTCTACAGATTCAGACCCTTACTGAAGTTCAACGTGGACCACCACTTCATATACCTAACTCCACGCGCTGATGAGCACTAGGAACAGCTGCAGTCCTATTATAAATTGATAGAAAAAGACCTTGAAGAGATTACCAAGGAATGGTCGATGGACCTCCTCGTTGCAGTAGATCCAACAGATATGTCAGATATCAGCAGCCCAAAAGCTGCGCAGGACACACCTGGGCACAGTAAGATGCAAAAGATGCAGAAGACAAAGAAGACAAAGGAGATGAAGAAAACTAAAGAGGTTCAAGATGTGGATAGCCGCTCTGTAAGGATAGCTTCCGTCACACCAGATGAAGAAGGTAATGACGAAGACCTAGAAGAAGTTGAACAACAACCAGAAGATGAAGTCGAAGTTCTAAAGAAAAGAAAAGGGTCACCTTCAAAGTCTTCTGTTAAGAAGAAAGTCAAAGCGACCGTGACCAAGATGAAAACCACACTCAATCTAGATGACTTCAACTTTCTCCTCGCGAATTTGAATGAAGCTATAGAAGAGATCACAAAAAAGCAGGAGGCCAAGCAACAGAAGATGTACGACAGAATCGAAGTCAAGCTCCAAGGAGTATAGCGAGCCCTCTAGTCTAACCGCGCAGTCTCCATTGTGCCTATGCCAGAAGGAACACCTAAAGAAGGAGTCAAGTCAGTTTAACTTCACAGGATTGCTGACCTAGTCGAAGTACGCCTTCAGAAAGTAGAAGAAGTAACAACGCAGGCCACCCAAGCCCTAAAGAATGCACATGAGGAAATCATAGAGCAGCACCAAGCTACACAGCAAGAGAAATTTTATAAAGAACTAGCAAAGATCCAAAAGGAGAAGGAGAAACTTCTCGTGAAGCAAATCGAGATCGAAGAAGCTTTCAACAGAGCATTTCTCTCAGTGACTGGCTTAGAATAGAAGGCAGAAGAACCCATAGAATGCCAAGTAATGAAGCTTGCTAAAGTCATTCAACAACTGCAACAAAGAGTAGTAGAACTAGGGCTCCAAGCTATACCGAGTAATCCACAAGAAGAACATGACCAACGAGAAGTGAATGCCCGAAGTACAGTAGAAACGATTAAGGCACTCACTGAAGAATGTAAGAAATTAAGTAGTAAAAGTGCGCAGATACATGAGAACCTCTTCGAGAACCCTGAATTGCATAAATTGGAGTCACAGCTCCAGGAGGCAAAGTACCAAGCCGAGAAGTTACAGGTACAGCTGAAGGCCCTATCGACCATAGAGAAAATGAAGAGGTCCCATGAACAACGTGTCGTGCAACAACATATTCATATGATCCAGAGCAAGGTCATGGAAGTGACGCAACAACTTCAACCTTTTCAGGATAGGGCATGTCAACTATTCTTAGAGATTGAGAGCCAAGGGACAGACCTGGAATAGGTCGTGAACACAATAGAGAAGCGCTTATAAGGACCAGTTAGTAACGCACTCATTTAGGAGTTTGTTGAGAAAGAAGCAGTAGCAAAGTAATAGTTCGAAGCAGCTCAAGGCCTTCGAGGCAGAGTTACCCAAAGAAGAGTGACTCGGGACGAGTCACAGGTGAGTGTTGGGGGCCTATTGGTCCTCGACCAAGTTTTGAGGAATACTTGGTCATAGTTGACCGTTTGGTACTTCGACTGCCTGTTGAAGATGGAGCACATGGTGAAGCGGAGATCACGGGATCTCACCACCTTTTGTGGAACCTTTTTGGGTTTTTTTGGGAATATTGTAATGGGAAAGGGATGTCGGCCCTTGTTTAGGCCTTTTTATATGTATAAATAGAGGTCTAGGCCATGTAAGAAAGGAGGCCCTGTCTAGTCGATGGCTTAGTGCATAAGTTGGATCTATGTGATCAGAAGTTTGTGTGACTGTAAGAGCTCTGTGCATGATGTAATAGTGTTGAGTGCACAGAAGTGTGAGAAGGCTTAGTGCTTGGATCTACCTGGGGAAAGAGGATCTAGCGAGTTGCACAGATCTCTTTTCCTATGCGGGGTAAGGGTCATTGAAGCTCTGTGCTGTAACTTCTTGACCAAGATAATATAAAGAAGACTTTGTGGACGTAGTCCCAGGGTGGGGGTGAACCACGGTAACTCTTTGTACTGTGTTGATGTGTTTGTCTCTCTCTTGCTAAGTGATCTGATATGTTTAGATAGATCTATTGATGCTTTGTGCTTATGAGATATGAATGCATGCTAGATAAAATACATAAGATGCTAAGTGCTTAATCTATTGAGTATAACCTATTTATCATTGCTAAGTGCTAGATCTGAGTAATTACTGCAGTGCTCTGTGCTTTTTGCGAAGTGTATTAATGAATGTATGTTAGGAAATAACTGATGCTAAGTGCATTGTAAACAAGATAATCACAGATTTGTGTCCCAGCTAAGGTTGCAAACACCTGAGTCCTGCAACCACCCCTGCCTCTACCTTGGGTGAGACTTCATCTGCTTCGCAAGTGTTGCTGAAAGGGTCGGTAGTTAGGGCTTTGTTGGTGCACTCTTGAGTGTTGAACCCTGGGTCTGCCCCTGTGCCAACAACGACTGTGCTCATTTGCAAGAAGATGGTTACAATGAGGCTCTCCAAGCCTTTTTACAATAAAGAGGAATGCAAAAACCCTAGATATCCACAAACCTAACCCTAGGATATGAAGCACCAAAAGTCATGTGGGCCCCGTTGGGGTAAGCTAGTACATCAACTTACTGGGGTTGTAACTTTTGCATACTATATTTGTTTTAGGTGCACGATAGCCCGTTGGAAAAGTATATATGAGGAATGCACATGTTGTTGTTAGACTTTGACTCAATATGTAGTTTGGCTGTAACTAGCCCTAAAAACGTTGTTTAGCGCCTCAAAACGACCCCGAAAGTTAGGAACCCGAAAACTAGGAAAAAATTGCTAAACTGGAAAACTGCAAAAATGAGCCAATTATAATAAGTGGGAGGCCACCGACATCCATATGGATCAATCCTCCCCCATTAGGAAGCAATGGTCTCCATTGCATTGAGTGCCCCCATCAGATGATGAAATGTTTGCTGAATTTGTCCCCGGGTGAGCCACTTGCCTTGGTGCAGGAGCTGTCCTACTTTCACAACTCTATAAATCTGGATCCTTTGCTGGCGTGTTCCCTTGACTCGTGTGTCCAGAATATGATCACTGGATTCCTGTTGCATGCAGTTTGGGTTGATATCTATTGGTGTCAACTGTTCTGCTATCTCTGAGGTGTCCAATAATGGTGGGAAGTATGGCCGAAGGAGATCCACGTTGAACACTGGGTGCAGGCCAAGGAAAGGGGGAATGTTGAGCTCAAAAGCATTGTCACCCACATCCTTGGTGATGGTTTAAGGTCCGTAACGGAGTGGGAGAAGCTTCTGATGGGGCTTTGTAAGGCATTGTTTTTGCAAGTGTAACCACACTTTGTCTCCCACCTAAAACTTATGTGGCACCCAGTGTTGATCATGGCACTGCTTGTACTTAGCATTGGACTTCTGTAAAATATCCTGAACCTATTGGATGATGTGTTAGATCCTCTCAATGAATCGAGAGGCTTTGTCAGCTTCAGTTGGAGCAGGTGATGAATTGGCTGACATGGCCACAAGAGGTAGTGCAACATCCATGGGACCCAATGGTTGGAATCCCAACCAGACCTGAAAGGGGTTTTTGTCGGTTGAGCTATGTAGGGCTCTATTGTAGCTATGATGAACATAGGGAAGACTCTCATCCCATGTCTAGGGGTCCTTGGATTTGTACATGCGCAGGATATGCATGATCATTCGATTGATGACCTCAGTTTGACCATCTATCTCAGGGTGGAAGGCAGTGGATTTGGTGAGCTTGGTGTCTAGGAGTGACCAGAGGCATGACCAGAGGCTCGACCAGAATGTGCTAAGGAACCAAATGTCCCAATCCGAGACAATGGTTTGTGGGATTCCAAAATGTACCCTAACTCGTTCAAAGAAGAGCTTGGCAATGGCCTCGACTGTGATGCTCTTCTTGCAGGCGACTGAGATCACCATCTTAGAAAAGTGATCAACAACCACAAAGACATAATCATTTCCCCTCTTGGTGGATGAAAGGCCTGACATGTAGTCCATTGAGATGGATTCCCATGGCCTGTTAGGAGTAGGCAGGGGGGTGTACATGCCCTTTTTCTTAGTGGTTTGTTTGGCAATAACGTAGGCAATGCAAGACCTGATATACTTGCTGACATCTTGTCGAAGTTTCGACCAACATAAATATTTCTGCAGCACTGCCACTATCTTCTTGACGCCAAAGTGTCCTACCACTCGATTGTAGTGGGATTCCCAATTCATCTTCGCTCGTTCACTTGATGGAACACAGAGATGGCCCAGTCAGCAAAATAGCCCATCCCGAAGATGCAAATTAGTGACAACAGAGTTTGTGCCAAACATTTGGTATGTGGTGGTGAAGTCAATGTCGTTCTCATAGAGGTTGGCCCATCCAGGGGTCTTGTGGCTGCAAGAGTCTAGCACTGTGGTGAGTGCCACGACTAGAGGTCGATTGAGGAAATCAATGACTCAGTTGGTACCGTCGGTTTTATACTTGATGTTGAGGTGGAATTGCTGCAAGTTTGTGGACCACTTCTGATGGAGGTCATTCTGCAATTTTCCTTGTGTCAGCGTGAATGATAGTGGCTTATGATCTATGTTGATGACTGTCTCCTTCCTGAGAATGTAATGTCTCCACTAGCGACAGACTAACACAATGGAGTAGATTTCTTTGTCACAAGTAGGGTACTTATAGAAAACATCTGATAGTGTCTCACTATGATAGGCCATGGGGTGGCTGTGCTGAGTGAGAACTATGCCCACAACATAGTCTGAAGCATCTGTCTCGATCTCAAAGGGTTGTTGTAGGTCCGGTAATGAAAGTATCGGGGCTAAGCACAAGATTTTCTTTAAATCATCGAATGCTTATTGTTGGGACCCTCCCCACATAAATGTTTCCTTACCACCACCCTTGGTTACTTGGCGGAGGGCCCATGCAATATGGGAGAATCCCAACACGAACCTGCGATAGAAATTGGCAAGGCCTGAGAAGCTCTGAAGCTCAGTGAGTGTGGTTGGGGCTGGCCAGTCACGGATGACTTGGATCTTGGCTTGATCCACATGCACACCATGCTGATGCATGATGTAGCCTAGGTACTGGACCCTATCCATGCTGAAGGAGAATTTTCTTGAGTTGACATATAGCTTATGCTACCGCAGGGTGTGAAAAACCCGCTGAATATGCTGCATGTGTTCCACCCAAGTCTTGCTATAGATGAGGATGTCATCCAGATACACCAGTACACAAGTATTGGTGAAAGGTCGCAGGATATCGTCCATAATCCTCATGAAATTTGTTGGAGCATTTGTCAAACCAAAAGGCATGAACAACCATTCAAAAAAACCTTCTTTTGATTTGAAGGCAGTCTTCCATACATCTGTCTGTTCTATGGGAACCTTGTGGTAGCCAGACTTGATATCAATCTTACTGAAGTACTTGAACCCCTTGAGTTGATCAAGGAGATCGTCGATTCTGGGAATCGGGTACCATTTCCTGACTGTGATTTTATTTAGGGCCCGATAATTAATGCAGAGTCGCCATGTCTCGTCTTTCTTCTGCACCAACACAATTAGGCTCCCATAGGGCAATGAACTGGGACGGATGTGCCCCTTATGGAGCAGTTCTTGGAACTATCACTTTATCTCCTCATTCTATAACAAAGAGCGATAGTATAATGGCCCATTAGGAAGAGGTGCACCGAGGGTCAGATCGATGGGATGCTTGACCTAACAGTGCAGAGGTTCCCTAGTAGGCGAGGAGAATATATCTTTGTATTCTTCCACGACCTTGTTCACTTGCTTATGATTTGTGGAGATGTCGGCCGCGAAGGCCCTAGATGTGGCTGCAATATTTCTCTCACTCTAAGAGAAAATCAGAAAGAAGACAAAATTCCCGGTCTGAGAGATGACCTTCCTGCATTGCTTGGTAGAGATCAAGGAAATAACACTAGGTGGGACTGCCTCGGGTATACTATATAATTTCCTGTTCAAAGTAATAATAACACTGCAAGGCCTAAACTCATATACAACATGACTTTTCCATAAATAAGGTTGGCCCAAAAGAACATTACAAAATTCGAAAGGAGCAACATCACATAGTACCTCATCTTTGAATGGCTTGATGTCGTATGACAAGCAACACTGTTGGTTGACGTGGAGATCGATTCCTTGGAAGAGCCATCCAATAGTGTAGGGTTGCGGGTACGACGATGTGGACAAGGCTAGCCGCTTGACGACCTCTTCTGAGATGAGTTTTTTCTGGCTATCATTATCAACGATAACATGCAGCGGGGTGCCTTTTACCCACATTAGTGAGTGAAAGAGGCACTCACCTTCTTCTAGCTCATCGGGTTCACTGGGCTAGACCTTGGTGGTAGCAACGGTGACACTGGGTTCCACATCAATGATCCATCTCCCCCTTTCTGGTTCTGACTCAAAGTCGGAACCCGCATCTGATTTAGAGGCTTTCACCTCAGCCACCAACGATTGCTTGGAGCGACAATCAACAATGTTATGCCAGGGGATCTTATGGAAGTTGCACTACTTCGCGGTATCTTCCTTTGTCTTTCTGGTGTCCTTCTTTGCTTGCAACCTAGACTGGTTTTCCTAAGGCTGTTCATCTTTTCTCTTTCCTTTGTTTTGCGGGTTGGGGCTTCCCTTTATTTTCTTCTGATGTGAGGGGTTCCCAGGCCCAAATTGTTGCGTCTTTTGTTTAAGATTTTGCTTGTTTTTTACGCCATATCGATAGGCTGCGCCTAAAGATGAGATGTCCAAAAAATCCATTTTGGCCTGGATGTATATATGCAGACCACCACGATACTTGAGCACCATATGTCACTTAGAATCTTTGATAGCCAACTTGGTGTGCAAGGTATGGAAGATCTTTGTAAATGTAGTAGCCATGTTTAATTTAACATCAATTAATACCACAAACCAAATAGTAACTTCTACTTGATTTCAAAAAATTCAATAATTCCTTTTAATTTAGCACATACGCATGTTAAATTTATCAACGAATATTAATTTTATAACAGAATAAAACAAATATGTAATTTTAAAATACCTTGGTCTGATGCTAATTCCCTCGTCGATCTGGTTGTTCGTAGCTGAACTGGATCAAACACTGCCCAAACCTTGTTTCCACCCTGCCAACTAGGACAACTTCCTAGCTCCAGGATACCATATGGATATCCTGGCCCCCGTGCCCAAAACCTCCAGCAAACCGGTGCCCCATGTACTAATCCTTCCTGACTACAGAACTCAACTCCTGTGCAAATCCCAGAGAACCCTCCCAAAACCCCCATAGAATGATCATCCCTTCCTTCATAAACCTCCTCTCCTCATATCCCTCCTTCACCGCCCTTTCACCTCATTTACTTCCTTACCTACACATTTATTACCTTATCCACCTAGTTAATGCCCCTTATCCACTTATTTATTATTTTATCCTTTCGTATTTATTATCTTATCTTATCCCTTATTAATATCTTATCCTTATATTTAATGTCCTATCCCTTCCCGA
>JASDQU010104399.1:41219-62524 GCA_032191745.1 Picea mariana | reverse complement strand
ATATAACACATACCCAACAACCGGGTCATTCATTAGTTTAGACAAATCTGGCAGATTAAGCGTGGCTAGAAAGGGAATATGGAGTTGCGACACCTGACCCCATCCTTCCGCAAAAGATTGTGCGTTAGGAACTGTGTTCCATCTATGATTCTAGTGAGGACCAAAACCTTGTCCAGAATTATAAGACCCTCCTCTAGGATGATCTGTAAAAGATGGATTGGGCATCATTCCAGCAAGAATGTTCTGATAAGGGTTATGAAAATTGCCCCCAGTTGGATTAGATCCAAGCTGGGGGTTGTTAAAACTTCCCCTAACTGGATTAGATCCAGGTTGGGGAGTGCCCAAAGTGTAAGACTGGCCTCCTCCTGGTGAGAACCCGGAGGATAGGGATATAGGGTGAAACTTGTCCTCCAGTTGGGTTGTTCCATCTAGCCATAGAAGGATTAGACCTGAGGTTAAGAATAGGGACACTCCCTACATTAGGATTTTCTTGGGGAATATGAGAACCACCAAACGGGGAAGGAGTGTAAGGAGGTGTAGTGCTCCCAATTCCAAGGCTAGCGTTATGGCCAGCAGCTAAGATGGCAGTTGAAAACTGTGAGGTGAAGTTAAGCATGCCATAAGAAAATAGACTAGAAGCCATGGGGATCATCTGAACATTGCAACTCGGCGAGTGTCCAAAACCCCCAAAAGGGTTCGAGGCAAGAGATTAAGCATTAACTACGGGCCAACCCATAGTACCATTGTAAGCCTCCGACACTACAACCGTAGCAGCTGCAAGTGTCGAAGGAGTGCCATTAATTATAGTGGGATTTGGAGTCGAAGAACTCCCAGTGTTCTGAAGACTAGAATTGGTACTCATTCTTGTGGGATCACAAGTCTGAAAAGTGGATGTGTGTGTACCACCACTGATAAATCTACGCCTTAACTGTAAAGGAAAGGACTCGAAAACTCGTGGTAAGTGTAACAACTGATGGGACCTATGAGGAAGTTGGTCCGAATCCATGATGACTCATGACTCTTCCACAAATAAAAATATATCCTATGGCCAACTAGTAGTCAAAGAGCATACCAAAATGTCAAACGGCCAATATGCATGAAAATGGGCTAAAGTGGTTGAGTGGCCTCCGTCGCAAAAGAAGGTATGTCTTGTCCAGGAGGGACTTGAGACTCCCCGCTAAAGTTTGGAGGTAATAGAATTAGTTATAAGGGCTCTCGTGGGCTTAACAACTAGTCGTTTAGATCCCCCTAGAGAGGTAAACCTCCATAAAGGTTGTGTGTTGTCTGACCCTTATCTGACTCAGGGTACAAGCAGAATAACCCTTGCAAGTAACCTATGAGATTCCTAAGCCAAGCAACTAATAAACCATTGTATAACCGATGCACAAGCAAGAAGTTGTAAGTCTGGATCACCGTATGGGAAGGGTAACAAAGCCCGAAACCCTAAAAGAACCTCCTCTCAAAAGGGTATGGGCACTAGCAAGATCCCCAAATACGAATAAATCCACAGAAATATCTCTGACGCTAGGTGAGTATCCAGGGGTTATCCCTTCAACTAACTTTGTGCGACCTCGTGATTAACTCTGGTGTGAGTGGAGCCTCCTAATCTTACCGATTATACAATGGACTTCTCAACTCCCTATCTCAAACACATATGTTGATTTAATTACCTTGGAGAAGTTTACTCACAAAATCATATTCCGAGGCACTAAATCCTAAGCTAGTTTGTGCACCCTAAAAATAAAATCGTGAGTAATCAATTTTAGTTTAAAGTGTAAGTTTTATTGGTCGTGGTTACTCTAAAAGGAATGGAAGTGAAATTCATGCTGTTATGACTCTGCCAGAAAAAAAATATGGATATAATGCAAAGTCTATCTTTAAATTTTCAATGAATGGTATGTTAATAAAAATAGTGCAGTCTTTAATTTCAAATCGGCAATTTAGAAGTAAAATACGATCTTTCGCTAAATGTGCTAATCTAATGATAAAAATTCAAAGACCAAAATGCCAACCAGGGAAAAATGCCTATTTTTTTGTATTTTCAATATTCTAAAAAGAAAATGCATGGACTGATAAGCAACTTGACATATGAATTCTATTGTATATAAAAGCAGTAACTCAAGCAGAATACCAGGCAGCCAAGCAAACAACCCAGAAGCCAAGGACAAATTAAAAATAGAAAACAAAGAGAAAGACTATGCCCAAAAATTCAACTCCAAATAGGCTTCCTGTCATCCCAGATAATCTCAAAAGACACTACAGAGACCTAAGAAGGCTCAGCAACCTTTAAATCCTACCCAACAGTCACTCAACCAAGCAAACAAGCAAGGGGAAGTGGTATACGCGACTGTTCAGGAGAATATAGCATATATATGCTTCTTGCAATGAGATAACAAACGTGTATATGCGGTTGTCAAGGAAAAAAGGGCATATATGCTTTAAAACAAGGCCAGGAAAGGGTAAAAGGATGAAAACTCAGACTCAGAGTGAACAGGATCTGTCAAGCAGTGATACGACAAGAAACACAAAGGAAAAAGAGCAATGTAAGAAGAAAAAGTACGTCAACCCTTAGAAGGAATATCTCTCCCCAATGGAGTCGCCATTTCTGTTACAAGGGAAAAACTCTCTATGGTCAAGGGTAAACCACAATAGACAGATGTGACTGCAGAAATCAACTCAATTCCAACATATGCTATATAGACTAATGTGCAATACAATAAAGAGGCCTACCTCGATCGAACGTTTGATGATGTTCCACCGTTGAGCACTTTGACCGAAAGCTTTATACCTGCGATAAGTTCTCAAAAAACAAGAAAAGAAAGTATATAGTGATGATATAAAAGGGATTAGCACATCAGATAGCCTAATCCATTAATAAACATTACAAACATGCCCATGGATAATAATCATATATTTGCAAGGACGGGAAAGGAGTATTTCTATTAATAATTGATTAGCAGAAGTGTCAACGTTACAGACTTCCGTGTCGACACGGTTCGAAACTAAGAAACCAAGTTCCTTCCAACTGGGTCCCCACCACTTCAATCCTCCACCAAATGCAAGCTCATGAGAAAGAGGCAAAGAGGTCCTCTCAACAATAAGGGAAGATCTTGGGGGTTGAACACTGTGTTCAGACTTGAGGGACAAAGGGATGCAGACTCAATATGAAGTAATTTCTCCAGAGTAACTTTGCTCTCAAAGTTGAATGTTTTCTCCTCTTTTCCATAGTTCAAAATTTTGCTCTTATAGCCTCCAGAATGCAACTGAAGGGCCGAGTCAAAACGTTTCCAGTATATGGAAGGCCAAGGATCAGAGATCGTCTGTCATGAAATGGAAACCCGACCTCATTTTGTATTTTCAGGCACAAATCCCGATATATGCGAGTTGTAATGGAGAAGCAAGCATATACGCATCTTGCATAGTGGTTAAGGAGCGTATATGTGGAAAAATGTATAGTTTTTAGACCTAGATTCATCAAAAAGGGATGAAAAGTCTGCATAGGGAAATGGAAAAAGGCTCTTTGTGCAAGATAGCAATGGTGAGGCAAATCTTGCTATAACACTTGTCTTATTTATTTTTCCCTTCATACCATCACTCATAGACTATTAGAGTGGGATAATATAAAAAAAATTACCATTTCAATAAAAAAGGGGCCTAAAATTGAAATCCAATACTAGCTTCCAAATATCATAAAAATATTCTCCAAACTGTGAGAAGAAACAACAATATACTTCCTTGACTCTAATTTGCAAAAAAAAATCAATAAAGGAACCAATGTACCTCCATTCCTGTTAGGATATTTACACACTTAGGAGTTAGTTAAGATCTACTTGGTCTAATGTGTCATTAGGTAAAAGTGTGTTTCTTAGTGTGTTTGTTTAGTCTGCATTAGTATGCATTTGTAGTTAGGAAATTCGACGGTCAAGATATGTTCTCGACATAGAGTGATTCAACGATTCATATTTTCCTCGATCTTAACGGCCATTGATCCGTGGTTTAACACCTGATTGGTCCATAATCTCTATTTAAATAGCATGGAGGGTCATTTTTCAATGATCGGTTTTGAGAAACTCTCATGTAAAATATCTCTGTAATATTGTTTTTTGCATTAATAAACTGCTCCAAGTGGTCACGTTGGTTGGTGCCGTGGATGTTTCCTCGTAGGGGTTTTACCATGTCAAAACATCAGTGTGTTGATATTTGATATGGTTGTGTGAGTGGTTACTGAAGGTGTTCGTACTCTATTGGAATACATGTTTTTTCGAACATGGTATCAGAGCCTGTTTGAAGACCCTCTCCTACTGTTGATCGAGATTAGGAAGCTAAGTTTCCTCATCCCCATTTTCTGTCATTTATGTACATTTATGGGATGATAGGACTATTCCATTGCATCCGGAGCGCTCTTTACAGTCAGGAAATTTTCATTTCACTCGAAAAGGTTTATGTTTGCCAAAGATACGGCCATTTCAGTCATATCTAGAGGTATAAAGCCTGGATACACATTTTTTAAACTTTTGCAGAGTATTATTTTGGTTTTATATTGTTTATTTCTGGGTTTCTACTCTTTTTTATATGTGTGTGCTCTTTTTCCCGCTCCCTGTGCAATCTTGGAAAATCAGGAACAGATAGGAAAAAGGTGCATCTTTCGAGTAAGCTAACCGAGATCTAACCCTTGTTGTCATCGAGAAGCGAAATTTTTTCCTTGTGTGAAAAGATTTTTTTTTTAGCATAGTCTCCAAGGTCATTTTCAACAACAACAACACACTCTCCAAGGTCATTTTCAACAACAACAACAACAACCCCAATCTTCTTGATAAAAAATACAATATGTTTTGCTAGACCATTTGGTTAAAAATTGTTTTATTAAGAGGTCTTGAGTTCAACTCTCTCATTTGTTACCTTTTTTTTAAAAGTTCATGCTAAAATTGTAAAGTGTATTTAACTTCAAGTATAAAAGTGAATCGCTATAAGTAGCTTTAATATTTTCTTTTAGAGTTATTTGTTTTGCATGCAACTTTTATTTTATAAAGTAACTTCATTGTAAAAATGATCCCCACTTCTCTTTATAAATGTGGGTCACTTCATAAAACAACTTACACCACCACGTGGTCCTTTGGTTATCGTTTATGCCTTTTTTTAAAATGGCATAACTCTAACATCCGAAGTCTGTTTTCAGTGCCTTTTTTTTTTAAACCACCTAAGTTTTCGAGATCTTTCCATCCAGGTCATCAATTTCAATTTTTAAATCCATATTATCTGCATATTTAATATGGCTTCTACAAGTAATCTCTTGCTTACCAACACCAACTACTTCTAATGGAAATACCATATGGAATATTTATTGAGAAGTAAAGGTTTGTACCGGATTACCTTGGGAAAGGAAACAACACCCACTAATGTTGATAAGAAAGTCAAATGGGATAATAGGAATGACGAAACACGTGGATTAATAAGAATGTCCATCTCTTCTGATTCAAGGTTTCACCTTCAATCAATTGATCAACCCAAAGAAGCTTGGGACAAGATTGAATCTGTTTTTGGTAAACTCAATATTATTCGAACACAACAGTTAGAAAATCAAGTACTGAATTTAAGTCCAAATGATTTTTTTTGCATTGAAGACTATCTATCTAAGTTTAAAACACTCAGAACGTTATGTGAAGAATGTAAGATGAAGATAGAAGAAGATCGTTGCATCTATCTTATTCTTTCTAAGCTAGGTAGTGCATATTATGTGTTTGTATCTACCTTTTATGCCATGCAAGAGGCTCTAGGGACAACTTATAAAAAACCTAGTCTTGAGAACTTTTGTGATGTTTTGATTATAGAGAAAGATAAGATTGTACAACTTGGAGTGATCAACACTGTAGATACCTCCAACAAATCCTTAGTTGTCCATTGGAAAGATAAACCCAAGAATCATGTTGGAACACATATATATTTCTAAACTTTAGACTTTAAATAGATTTCATTCCCATTTAAAATAAAAACAATGCGCACTTGATTCTCACCATCGATGAAGTCTTCCATCTAATCAAACGATCCTAATCTCTTAGGAGTTATGGAGCCGCCTACTCGTTAAAGAGTCAAATCATTAAAGAATACTTCTAAGTTTCGAGTTTTGGAGTTTCGTACTTCAGGGGTTTCAACATGCCCCACCTTCAAAGTCCCGATACATGAAAAGCATTCGATCCTAGTCACCATATACATGTATACCTTCCTAAACTTTAACACGTCACCGTGGGAGGCGACCCTTTGGGAAAATGATAGAAGATCTAACTTGCAAATCTATGAAACATGAAGTCCCAAAATATTAAACCTTGGTTAAATAAACTAATCTCAATTAAAGGTAATTAATAGCTTCACACACTCAAAGTTCGGATATCCACCATCCATCGCATCCTAAACTCACGAAACCCAAACTCTCAAAATGTCTTAAGAATTAAATAGAGTTAATTAAAGATTAAATACAATTAGCGAATAATCAATCACTTTGTGGTTTCGAGCTTTGGAAATCATATATCGAGCTGTTATCAGATACCCCGAGGTCTGAAGGCCTGAAAAGAGTTAAGGTTAAATATGATTAATTAACAGGTGAAACACTATTAGCTCATGTTAATTTTTTGTTGAATCATAGTTCAAGTAAATTCAAATTTCATCTATGCGTATCTCGATCATGAACTACCAAACATTAATGACATTAATAGTCGATCTAGGGAAAATGATTTCAAATAAGATCTCGAATCGCCGCCCAAAATATTTTCATTAAGGGAAGTAAACACATTTTTAGTGAAGGTATACACAAAATTGATGCACTTAAGGCAAAAAGATATTGCATTATGAATTCCATTCACTCTTTTCACAGAGAAAGCTTAGAAAGATAATAAGTTTTGTGCATTTTCTGTGACAGGTAACACAATTCTGAGTTTACTACTGTCATGGCTCCACAGAAAATGGTTAAAGCAGCTGGTGAGAGCTCGAGCCAGAACACAGATATCCTCTCAGACACATCGCCGAGAGCTGTGGAGACCATAAGAACTTGGATGTAGGTCTGTGATATCATACAATATGAGCTAAACAATTGTCTAGAAGAGTCAGATTATGAGGGGACTGAAACTAAGGCGACGAAGCTCAAATACGTAGCCAAATCAGAGCCTCATAAGATAGCCACGCGGCCGAGAATCATGTTGTATAACAAAATGATAGGCTAGGCCTTAGAGAATGTCGACATCTCGACTAGGACCATCCAAAATTCACAGAAACTAGTTGTTGTTGGATCTTTTCGACTAGACCATATCCAAGTGATGTACAAATTGTCTCCAGCATTCAAACACATTTATAATGTTTCTTTCTTAAAGGAGTACTATGAAGAAGACTTCCCACAAGGTGTAAATAATTACCCTGACTTGATCAAGGATTGGTGGGCACGCCATGAGAAATTCAGAGCAGACACCCACGACATATATGCCACTGCATCCTTAGACGTCCATATGATGTATGTGGCCATGATGTTGTGTAGAATTTTTGGGAAAGAAAACTTTGCTCACCTCCTATTATCATGGGTACTGATCATGCATGAAGTTGCAAAGGGTTTTTCTTTCAATTGGGACAAGATATTATCAGAGATTTTGGCCAAGGAAATCATTGAATATCAATCATTGAAAGCCAAAGGACGACCCGCCCCATTTTACATGTCGGCATACCTCATGGATACCATTTTTTATATGACACCATTTCCTTTGATGGGATGGAGCTGGACTCCAACCAGTGTTGAACCGATACATTTATATCACTCTAACCTATGGGAGGATAAAGCGAAGGACTTATTCTACGAAATCTACAACTATGTGGTGGTGTTGATGCATATCACTATATACAGTTTCCCACCCCCAAGTATTTCAGACCAGATAGTGGCTAACCTTGGAAAGATAGATGATTGGTACATTGAAGAACACTTCTCTTATATTAGGGTCTTGGGATTTTTTGTTCCTCCACATGCCTTACCAATGTTTCTACCAGATCGATTGGTGTGCCGAGAGGTAACACATCAAACTGTGCTAGGAGGAATGAGTAAAGAGCTCAGGGCAGTGCAGAAAAAGGTGTGGCCCAACTTTCCTTTGCAATTTGGTACTTTTTCACTCTTAGATTTTGGCCACTCAAAGGTAGAGTCTGTGGCCCTAAAGGACATTAAGCTTGTAAACATTGAATTCAAGAAACATGGTCCACAGAAGGTCGTAGGAAATCACATGGCTATGTACAATCTGAAGATATATGAGCATGAAAATTCCCCACAGGATGAGATATTCCGAGGGGAAATATCTTATCAGGAGGTGTTGAGTCGAGTCTAGACTCTGGATCCAAACGAATTAGCTGAGCTACATAATTTTCAGAGACACCAAAGAAACAGTCTACCCAAAGTCTTACAGGGAGAAGTTCTGACATCTCCAACCACACACGAAGTTGGAACCTAAAAGTTAGAAGCAGGAATTTATAGTGGGCTAAACATTCAAGAATATTTGGTGAAAATGGAGGTTTTGACACAGAGGGAAAATACTACACCATCAAATCAACTTAATGATCAAAAGAAGTCTCAAACTGAAGTTCTGGATCAAAAAGGGAGAGGATGCATCATTGTCTACACTAGAAAAGTCGGCTACTGATACAACAGGGCTACCACATACCACCCAAATAGGTGACCCTATTATGTCCTTGACACATTTAGAGATCAGTCAAGGGAACCCAAGCGCCGAAGTAGTGTTCATAGAAGATATTACTCATATTTCAGTCGAAGAGATGCCTCCTTCTAACTTCTTCTTCAGCAATAAGAGGAGATTTGTAGTAAAAAGAGAAGTGCACCAAAAGGAAGGTGCACCTGTCAAGAAACACAGGGTTTTATTGGATGGACAGGCCTTAGAAGAGGCATACTTAGCTATGGAAGTGGCAAGCTCATTGGGAGCTTTTGCCACAACAAATCAGTATTCAGTTGGGAATTTGAAGGAACAATTGAAGCAGAAGGACCTGTTGGTGAGTCAGTTGCAATGTCAACTAAATACAATGGAACAGAGTGTAAGAGATGATATGAATAGGGTTTTTGAGCAGATTAGAGCCTATGACAGATGGGAAATTCAGCAACTCAAATTCAGTCTCGATGAAATGCATAAGAATGCACAGACAATTAGAGAATGGGCCATTCAGTGGGGAGAGTTGGTAAAACAACTGCAGGCCAAAATAAACTTGATTAAGAAAACAGTTGTAGATATGGCGGTTTTCCAAGCCCAGGCATTGGAGGTATGCAAGAAACTGGAAACATCTCAGCAAATCCTTTTTACTAAGATAGAAGTTGTACAAAACCATTATCGACTGTTAGACAAATATTTAAATAACATTGACCTAAAGAAGAGAGAGGCCATTGCAGCTCCAGCTTCTTTCCAGGAGGCAGTTGTGTCATCAACAAAAGAGAAAGTAACCATCATCTCTAGATTGTCTCTTTCTGAGAAAACTCGAGGCGATATAATACTGAAAACCTAGGAAGCTAACAGAGTTGAAAGTAAAATATTAGCTAAGGAGGTGAAGAAAGCTTATGAAGAAGCATTTCATTCACTCGACAAAGAGTCAATGGGCCTCGAAAAAGCTAATATCTCTGAAGTCCTGGGGCAAGTTGACATAGCAAAAAAACAACTTAACTTCAAGACAAACATGGAAGAGGCTCGGGCTGAAATCTTGCAGTTGAAACAAATTGATATTACCCAGATTAATAAATGGATATTCAATCCTAGTATGCAACTACAATCTATATCTTCAGAAAAAAGGAGAATGGAATATAGGTTGCCTCGATTAGAAAATAATTTATATACTTTTGAGGCGAATGACACAACAAAGCCTTCCAGATTGGTGGTGCAGTTCATGGGAAAATGTGTGCAATGTGTCAAGCAAAGGAAATCCAACACGTCTGGGAAAAAATGAGACGACGTGGGCATATCACATACCCATATCATGATTAGAGACCAGTTGTTTTTGAGCTAGAGAACAAGAAGAATAAATGTCTCTGCCAGCATGGCAAAGAGATAGGGGAGATGCAAGTGAGTCGTTTCAGATTTTACATACTTTGATATTTACTATTTTCAAATTATGAGAATTCCAACCTCTTAGGTTTGAGAACATTTTGTATAAATACATATTCCTAAGACCTAACACAGGCTTCTTCTTGCCGCATTGTAACTAAGAAAACTCATCCTTTTGTGATTATTAATACAAGTGCAGACAAGGATTCCAAATTTTGTGCAGTTTGATTTATGTGTTTCTTTTGTATTCCATATCTCTAGTTTTCTTTATGTCACTCCTTGATAAGTGAGTGGTTACAATTTAATATAACATCTACTGTAATCACATTTTATCGGTTATTTGATAAGAAAGCAGTTTTTTTTCTGTATTTGATATTAGTAAATACAAGACCTACAAGCTACTTGGATCACTGTAACTTATATCCTTTCAAGGGTGCATTCTATATTTTCTTCTACTGTGAACAAGGTAAAATTCATCTATCATTGATGCCTCATTTTGTTTAACAGTTTTGTAAATTTCTCTCGCGTCACTTGATTTTATTACTTGACTCAGATGATGAAACATGACCTCTATCTTGTTCAGTTATTAATTTCATTTAAGGGTTTATTCTTATATAACTAACGAAAGAAAAAACACCTTTTAAAACATTTCTTAAATTCTTGATGCCTTGACATTATTCTTTGATCCTTAAGTGTAATCTCAGGAACAACAAATCCCAAGAAGCAACATCCTCACCACAACAACAAGAAATATAAGGGTCCCAAACCCACTCATACAACTTTCTCTCCTAATGGTGACAAAGGAGAAAAATATAAAAGTAAGAAGAATGACAGACATTGCAAATTTTGTGATAAAGATGGTCATGATGAGTCCAAATGTTTCAATAAGATGTCATCTTTAGAAGCAGCAATGAAGAAGCAAAACATTAGTATTGATTCTAATTCTTCTTCTTCTTCTCATGAACATGCACTTTCTACTTCTGGTTTCTCCTTCAATACAACTTCTACTTCTTCTTCTGATGAGTGGCTTATTGATTATGGAGCATCTTATCATATGGCCAAGGATAGAGATATATTTTGTGCTCTAAATGAATGTAACACCAAGAAAATATTTGTTGGTGATGATAGATCTCTTAGTGTTGAAGGATCTGGAACAGTTCAAGTAGAAAATGGTCATTTCAATGAAGTATTATGTGTTCCAAGTCTTTTTTGTAACCTTCTATCAGTATATCAATTCACTCATTCAGGTGAAGGTAAAATCGTAGATTTTTTACCTCACCAAGTTGTAATCAAGGATCTAAAAGATCCTAAGCATGTTCTTACAACTAGAATTGTTGATGATATTACCAGGTTGTACAAGTTTGACAACTTTGGGTCATCATCTTTTTCATCAGTTTTTGTTTCTCATAGCGATGACTTGAGCAAACTTTGGCATGATCAGTTTGGTCATCTAAACTATCACTCATTGCAACAACTATGTAATCAATAGATGGTGACTGGTCTTCCTCTTGTGTCATGCAGATGTGGTGTTTGTGTTGGTTGTGTTCTTTTCAAACATTATCGGGACAGTTTTGACAAGTGTGCCTCTTGGCATGCCTCGGGCCCTTTGCAGCTTGTTCACATTGATTTGTGTGGTCCACTCTCTTCTCCTTGTTTTTCTAGGTGCAAGTATTTCTTAAATTTCATTGATGACTTTTCCAAACGTACTTGGGTTTACTTCTTAAAACTTACGAGCAAAGTTTTTGATAAGTTTTTGGCCTACAAGGCCCTTGTAGAAAATCAATCTGGACATCAAATTAAAAAGTTAAGAACAAATAATGGAGGTGAATATGTGAACAATAAGTTTACAAGTTACTGCACTACACAGGGAATCCAAATGCAAGACATTGTTCCATATACACCACAACAAAATGGTGTTGCTAAGAGAAAGAACCACCATTAAAAGAAATGGCTAATTGTATGATCCAATCTAAGGGATTAAGTCTAAAGTATTGGGAAAAAGAAATCAACTATGAAAATTACATAATAAATCTCACTCCCACAAAGGCTCTTAAAAATATAACACTGGAAGAAGCTTGGACTAAAATTAAACCAGATGTAATTCACTTCTGTGTATTTGGTAGTATAGCATGGGCTCACATTCCTAATGAGAAAATGAAATCATTGCAGCCTAAAAGTGAGAAGTGTATATTTGTTGGTTATTTTGAAGATGTCAAAGGTTGTAGACTTCTTCAACCACATTGTAATGAAATTATTATTAGAGGAGATGTTAAATTTGATGAAAATATCTTGGTCTGTGAGAGTAATTCGATGATTGTGCCTTCTTTGGCCTGTAATACATCTTCGGTGTTTGTGCCTTATTTTGTTCCTATTATGGCTTCTTCTTCAGATGATGATAGTGATGATGAAAATCCACCTCCGCCTTCTCACCTTCCTCAATATGAGTCCTTTGAACCTGAACTAGAATCAACTCCACAGGTTCCTAGATGGGTTTGTTCAACACGAGAAGCAATTGGTGATCTGTTTGGTGATCCTTCATATCAGCGTTGGACACGTTCACAGTTCTAGCGAGCCTCTTCTCTTTGGATCAAGTTTCAAAGACTCATGATCCAGATATATTTGTAGAAGCTTTAGGTCATCCATATTGGGATACAAGAATGGATGAAGAGTATCGTTCTTTAATGGCCAATGATACTTGGGATCTTGTACCTCTTCCAAAAGGAAGAAAACTTGTCAGATGTAAATGGGTCTATAGAACTAAGTATGCATCAGATGGAAGTGTTGAAAGACAAAAATCTTGGTTAGTTTCCAAAGAATTTTCCCAAGTTGAAGGAATTGACTATAATGAAACTTTTGCCTTTGTAGCCAAAATGAATTACATCCACCTTGTTCTTTCCCTTGTTGTCTCACATAAATGGGAGGTCCAACAGGCGGATGTTAAATTCACATTCTTGAACAGAGATTTGCAAGAATAAATATACATGGAACAACCTCTTGGCTATGTCCAAAATGAATCTAGCTTTGTTTGTCTACTTGAGAAATCTCTTTATGGTCTTAAGCAAGCTCCCCAAACTTGGTATGCCAAAATGGACAACTTTCTTACTGACATTGGATTCTCTAGATGCCATTCTGATCCTAATCTCTATACCAAGAAATTAGGAAGTCATCTCATAATCCTTGTCCTTTATGTTGATGACCTTATCATTACTGGTACTGACTCAAAACTTTTATACCATGTGAAAACCATCCTTAAGAATAAATTTGAAATGACAGACTTAGGTTTTTTGCACTAATTCCTTGGCCTCCAAGTTTTGCAAACCAATGAAGGAAATTTTCTTTCCCAGTCTAAGTATTCTTGTGACCTTCTTCATCTCTTTCACATGGATGATTGTAAACTAGCCCCTTCTCCCTTCCAGTCTAGAGTCAAGCTTACTTCCACCTGTACTTATCCCAAAATTGATGCCACCCTATACCGTCAGTTAGTTGGTAGCCTCTTATACTTGACTCATACCCGTCCTGATATTTCCTTTGTTGTTGGTCTTGTTGGTATATGAAAACACCCCATGAAAACCATTTGAAAGTAGCTAAAAGGATACTTATCTATGTTTGTGGTACAATTTAGTTCGAGATACATCGCAGTTCATGGGGGACTCCTTTATTGGTTAGTTTCACTCATTCAAATTGGGTCGGCGAACCTGATGATCAAAATTCTACTACAGGTTATGTTTTCAGCCTTGGTTCAGGACCTGTCACTTGGGCCTGTAAGAAACAACAGGCTATTACACTTTCTTTAGCAGAAGCAGAGTACCGAGTAGCAGTAAATGCAAGTCAGTAAGCCTTGTGGCTTAGACAGATCCTTTCAGAGTTTGGATTTTAGCAGAAACATATGACTAGCCTTTGGTGCGAAAATCAGAGTGCCATCAAGATCGCTAAAGACCTATTTCAACATCAGCATAGAAAGAACATTGAGATACACATGCACTTCATCAGAAATCTCATTCATGATCAAGTTATTGAAGTGCTCTTTTTTCCTACAGAAGATCAAGTTGCAGACATTTTCACAAAGTATCTTACAAAAGAGAAGTTTTCCAAACTTAGATCTATGTTAGGAGTTCAAGAAGTTTTCATTAAGGGGGTATAGGCTCTAATGCCTCCTTCCTTCTTCTATTGTAAATCCTTCAATCCTATCCCAAGTTGTTCTTAAGGGGGGATGTTAGGATATTTAGACACTTAGGAGTTAGTTAAGATCTACTTGGTCTAATGTGTCATTAGGTAAAAGTGTGTTTCTTTAGTATGCATTAGTATGCATTTGTAGTTAGGAAATCTGACGGTCACAATATGTTCCTGACATAGGGTGATGCGACTGTTCATATTCTCCTCAATCTTAACGACCATTGATTTGTGGCTTAACACTCGATTGGTCCATGATCTCTATTTAAAGAGCATGGAGGGTCATTTTCCAATGATTGATTGTGAGAAACTCTCTTGTAAAATATCTATGTAATCATTTTCTTTTGCATTAATAAACTACTCCAAGTGGTCATGTTGGCTGGGGTCATGGATGTTTCCCTGTAGGGGTTTTACCAAGTAAAAACATCGGTGTTTTGATCTTTGATATGGTTGTGCGAGTGGTTACTAAAGGTGTTCATCCTCTGTTGGAATACATGTGTTGTCGAATAATTCCATCTAAATAAAACTTGTGTGCGTGGCTTAATCAATTATTAGTATAGTTTCCCACCTGGTCTGTACAAACAATGGTATTGGTCATTGTATTCATATCTATCATTCAATAAATTATATAAATATGTACAAACCCACAATACAAAATACAATCTGTCATTGTATTCATATCTGTTATTCAATAAAATATATTGACCTGTACCTCCTTCTACTTTTCCTCTCTTGCACCAGACCCTCATACATGTTAATTTTAATGTTGTTATTACGTTATTTTCAATTTAATCAATTCATTTCCAAAACAACAGCATAAAGAGGATCACTAAAAGAAACAAAATCACAAGTTACACAACATTTATCCTGGGAAACCCTCATGGGGGAGAAAATCCAGCAAAAAATTCCTCAATAATAGATTTCCAATACAATGACAAGACTAAGACCAAAACACCAAGAATAAACTAGGATTGTGCTTGTGCCTCTCTTCTCCTTTCTTCTGCAACTGCATCTGTCTTCAAGATATGTGTACTAGATGAGTGAGTGTGAGAGTGAACAAGTGAGGCACCATCCTCACATATAAATACTATTTGAGGAGGCGCTATGGTTATGTCTCTTCACTTAGTAGGGATGAATTCTTCCAGGAGTGATTAAAACCACTTTATAAACACTGGGGTATGTCTTTACCAATACCACCATAAAATATGGTTTGACCAATCCATAAATGGGGATTTGGTCTTATACAATTCATGACATGATCAATCCACAAAAGGGGATTTGATCTATAAGATAATAACTCAAATATACTTATAATATTCTTTCAATTTACAATATTTCAACACTCCCCCTTAACGAGAAGGGTATTATACTAACATAACCCAATACAACATCATCAAGAGAGAGAGAGAGGGAAGCATCATCATCAACATCTGGAACACTGACTGGAATATATATAAATCATTGAAAGTTTTTTTTTTTTCATCATCAATATCATCATCCTTCAAAGCATGGAGTTGGAGTAGAATCAACATCATCAACATGAAGCTGAAACATCAACATCAATAACATGAATCATAGAAAAACAATCTCACCAACACGAGGTTGGTACAACATCATCAACAACACGAGGCTGGAACAACATCATCAACAACATGAGGTTGAGACAAAAACATCATCAACATGAGGCTGAGACAACAACATCATCAACATGAGGCTGAGAAAACAACATCATCAGCATATGTAAACAAAATGAGGCAGGTGCAACAACAACATTTTTTGGTACTCTTACAAACCGTCATTACCGGACCTTCAGGATCTGCCCAAGAATCATAATATTCCATAGGATATAAAATCCTAACAAGATACCATGTGGTACTGTGACAGACCATCCTTACCAGACATTCAGGATCTTCCCAGGAATCAAAAGATTCCCTAGGATATAAAATCCTAACGGAACTACTACTATTGACCACGGCTAGCATATACATGCATAGGTACTCTGACAGACCGTCCTTACCGGACGTTCGGGATATTTATAGGGATGATCAATCCCCTAGGATATAAAATCCTAACGGAGCTACCCATTGTTGGTAAGGATACCATAGTATCATCAGCATCACTCCCCCTTTCGAGGAAGGTCCTTTCAGACAATGCCAAACTTGTCTCGGAAGTACTCAAACTTCACATGAGACAGAGGCTTGTTAAACACATATGCAACCTTCTCATTAGTGCCAACATATTAGAGATTTACATCTCCTCTCTGTACCATATCACGAATGTAGTGATACCATATCTCTATGTGCTTCAACTTATCATGGAACACTGGGTTATCCATCATTTTTATACAACTATGGTTATCAAATAGAATCACAGTGGCTTCCATCTTGAGATCGAATAGACATGTCAACAAATTTTGAAGCCATATGGCTTAACAACTGACGGAACATGTTGCAATGTATTATGTTTCTGTTGTGTTGGGAGAAATACTATATTGCTTCCTTATTTTCCATGAAGTTGTGCTTGACCCCAAATTGAAACAACATCCTGAAGTGATATGTCTATCTGAGACACTTCCAGTCCAATTTGAATCAGTATAACCACATTGTCTGAAGTCATGATCTCCAGTATAATAGAGACCATAATCCAACGTACCCTTAAGTTATCTCATCACATGCTTTGCATCTACAAGGTGAACACATCTAGGCTCCACCAGATACTAACTCAAGGTGTTCACAAAAAAACATATATATGGCCTGGTATTCTTCAGATACATCAATGAACCAATAATTGTTTTGTACAGAGTAGCATCAACCAACTCTGACGAAGTATCAACCATGAGCTTCAAGTTTGTTTTCATGGGTGTGTTCATGGATTTACACTCCAACATGTCAAATCTCTTCAATATTTAAACTACATACTTCCTTTGGTTAAGAAATATCTTCTCTTGGCTTTGCCAAACTTCAATACCTAATAAATAATGCATCGGGCCTAAGTATTTCTTCTTGAACTTTGCATCGAGCTTCTTCTTACACTATGTGATGAGTTTTTCTTCTCCTATCAAGAATAAATAATCTACATATAGTATAAATATCATTGGCTCATCATTCATAACCTTGAAGTAAAGGTTAGAATCATCTTTACTCTTTGTAAATCCCAAGCTCATCAGGAAACTATCAATTCTTCCATACCAAGCTCTAGGAGCTTGATTAAGGCTGTACAGATATTTATTCAACCCGCAGACATGAGTCTTTATATATTCAACTTCAAACCCTCGTAGTTGTTCTATATTAACTTCAACTTAATAAGGTTGTTTGCACATCCATCTGGTGTAACTTCCACTTCATTTTTTCTACAAGAGCTATGATGGTTCTGATAGAAGTGTATCTGGCTACAGGAGCAAATTTCTCTTCATAATCAATCCTTCCTTTTCAGAAAAACCACAAGCCACAAATATTGCTTTATGTTTTTCAATAATTTCTTCTGCTACATGTTTTATCTTGAATATCCACTTGGAAGATACCACATCTTTATTATTTGTTCTAGGAACTACTTCCCATGCATCATTCTTTATAATGGGTTGGTATTCTTATGGCATGGAATCCACCCATTCTTTCTTTTGAATGGATTCCTCAAAGAAAGTAGGTTCCTTTTCTATGAGATCACACATCAAGGCCATATAGTTGGAGAATGGCTTAGGTTTATTGCTTTGTATCATGGTTCCTTATGGGGCACCATACTTCTCTACACCTTGAATACGTTCTCTCAGCCAGGATGGATTTCTCTTGTGAGAGATCGTCATACGGGGAGGTTCTTGAGATTCTATTATATCATGATCTTTTGGAATATCATCATCAGGGGTAACTGTAAATTCCTTCACAGGTTTTGCAACTCTAGGAGCTACAATTTCTTCTTCATATACTTCTTCAAGATGTCATTTACTTGATCTCTTGAGTGTTGCATCTTCATCAAGGTTACATCTCTGCTAATCTCAATATGATGGTAACCTGGTATGTAAATTTTGAAGGCCTTAGATACCTCACAGTATCCAAAAAATATTCCCTTATTTCCTGACGAATCCAACTTAGTTCTCTTTTATTTTGGAATGTGTACAAATACTGGACAACCAAATATTTTTAGATGGCTTACTTCAGGATTCTTTCTAGTGAACATTTCTTTGGGGGTTTTGAATCCAAGTGCACTATGGGATAATTTGTTTTGAACATAAAATGTTGTTCTTGTTGCTTTAGCCCATAAGTGCATTGGAATATATTGATTGTGAATCATAGTCTTTACTGCTTCCATAATTGTTCTATTCTTTCTTTCTGCTACACCATTTTGTTGAGGATTATAGGGAGTGGTAAGCTCCCTCTTAATCCCAACATCTTTGCAAAATATTTCAAATTAATTTTAGGTTTACTCTCCTCTATTATTTGAACTGAGTATCTTGATTTTTCTTTCGGAGAGGTTTTCTACCAAGGCTTTGAATTCCTTGAACTTTCCAAGTACTTCATATTTTGACTTCAAGAAATAAACCCAAGTCTTACGAGAGTAATCATCAATAAAGGATACATAGTATACATACCTGCTTAGAGAGGTTGATGGAATTAGATCGCATACATATGAGTGGAAAAGTACAAACCTCCTTATTATGTTACATAGGATACATCCTTCATTCTCATTGGAGTTCCTTTCATGTTCTTAAGAGAGCCAAGTATCTTCTCAAGTATCACAAAACATAATCTCCAATTTCTTATTTAGTTAAATTCATGGCCGGCTCATCATCTTCAGTTGCACAGGCATGATGCCCTTTGTTATTTCTCTTCTTGAATTCTTCCCTTCTAGAAGGACAATTCTTAGCAATATGTCCCATCTTATCACAATTATAGCATTGTTAAAAGGATAAATCATTTTCCTTTCTTTGACCCTTATGATATTTCTGGAATCTCTTTGGAGAGTGAGATTCTTTATGAAAGTGGGTGAATATCTTTGGAGAGTGAGATTATTTATGAAGGTGGGTATCCTTTTAGAAATGATACCTTTTCTTTCCTCCTTCAGCATGTGCAACTATGGCTTGATATTAATCCCTTAATAGTATGGCTTCTCAGTTGGCCACTTTTGCTTCTTCTTGAACACATTCTTCCCATAGACTGTCAAGAGTTTCTCTTTTCTTCCATGGATAGTTTGAATGAAGGAATCCAAAGGTATTGTGAGACCATTAAGAGTTGTCATTATGAGTTCATTTTCATCTAATTTGTCTCCAATTTCTTCTAAATTTTCCTTGAATTGAGAAACCCTAGAGAAATAGTCTTGAATTGTTTCTCCTTTGTGCATCTTTGTACTCTTGAGTTGGGTTCTCAGATTCATCTACTGTTTGATGTTCTTTCCTTCATACATTCTGGTTAGGGAAACAAACATATATTTTGGATTATTCTTAGAAGACACTTGAGGGATCAAGTGGTCTTTAATGGAATCTGCAATTATTATTTTGGCCCTAATCATATCCTTCTTGTACTTCTCGTTGGCTACTTCTTCTTCAGGTTCCGGTACATTTTCTTTTATGAATTTTGCAACGCCATTCTCTTCAATAATGAGTCCAATTCTATATTTCCAGGTACAAAAAATTTCCACACCTTCTAACTTGTCAACAAGATTTGTTTGTAGCCATCTTGACCTGTAGCTAGGAAAATGACCAGAAAATGAAAGTTCTCAGAAAATGAATATGAACATAGTAGAAGATGCGTTGGGCTGGGGTGAATTGGATGAATCTTACTATTTCAAAAAAATCCAAGTTTTACCCCTTGAAACATGACCTGTGCACTTTTGGACTGGTACTTCTGGTACTAGTTTTGGTTTCCTTCTTTCCTAGTTTCTTCGTTTTTAGTACCAGTCAAAATTAGGGTTTGACTTTTCAGAGAATATGGCCACTAAAAAGTTGTGCTCAAGCTGCCAAAAGATGTGCTAGGGTAGAGTGCACTTCCCTAGATAATTTTTCATTGGAAATTCCTCTCCAATAAAAAAATCCCTAATTTCCTTGTACGACAACAATGACGTTTTTAGATACCTAGTGAAAGGTGATCTATTCAGTCAAGCTCTGATACAATGTTAAGTTTAATGTTGTTATTAGGTTATTTTCAATTTACTCAATGCATTTCCAAAAAAACAACATAAAGAGGATCACTGAAAGAAACACAATCACAAGGTACACAACATTTATCCTGGGAAACCCTCATGGGGGAGAAAACCCAGGAAAAAGTTCTGCAATAAACACCAAGAATAAACTAGGAATGAGCATGCACCTCACTTCTCCTTTCTCCTGCAACTGCAACTTCCTTCAAGATATGCACACTAGATGAGTGAGTGTGAGAGTGAACAAGTGAGGCACCATCGTCACATATAAATACTAGTTGAGGAGGCGCTAGGGTTATGTCTCTTCACTTAGTAGGGCCGATTTCTTCAAGGAGTGGTTAAAACCACTTTATAAACACTAGGGGATGACTTTACAAATACCACCATATAAATATGGTTTGACCAATCCACAAAAGTGGATTTGGTCTTATACAAGTCCCAACAAGATCAATCCACAAAATAGGATTTGATCTATAAGATAATAACTCAAATATAGTTAGAATATTCTTTGAAGTTACAATATTTCAACAATACCAACCTCCCCTTGTGTCACCTATCTCTCCCTCTTCTTTCCTATCCCCCTTTTCTACCTATATACATCCACCTTCCCTCTCCACTAACCTCCTCTCCCATCCCATTCATCCCCTCCAACCCCTCTCTCTCTCTCCCCCGCATTGGCTCCTTGATAGCAACACATGCATGTTCCTGGCGAGGATTCGATGTGGCATCCTGGGTGGTAGTTCAAGATTTATCAATCCTGTCACATCAAGAATGCATGCACTTTCTTATAAATGCGCATGCATTCATGTGTGACCATGTTTTTGCTCACTCCATTGCCATTTTTTCGTCCATCAACTTTGTGTGAGCATCCCTAGGTATTTGGAAGGAAGCGAGCTTCTTTCAAAACTAAAATTTCTAGAGATATTTATATGGATTCTAAGGGGAGTA
>JASDQU010104399.1:21523-40786 GCA_032191745.1 Picea mariana | reverse complement strand
TTGAGAACATTTTGTATAAATACATATTCCTAAGACCTAACACAGGCTTCTTCTTGCCGCATTGTAACTAAGAAAACTCATCCTTTTGTGATTATTAATACAAGTGCAGACAAGGATTCCAAATTTTGTGCAGTTTGATTTATGTGTTTCTTTTGTATTCCATATCTCTAGTTTTCTTTATGTCACTCCTTGATAAGTGAGTGGTTACAATTTAATATAACATCTACTGTAATCACATTTTATCGGTTATTTGATAAGAAAGCAGTTTTTTTTCTGTATTTGATATTAGTAAATACAAGACCTACAAGCTACTTGGATCACTGTAACTTATATCCTTTCAAGGGTGCATTCTATATTTTCTTCTACTATGAACAAGGTAAAATTCATCTGTCATAGATGCCTCATTTTGTTTAACAGTTTTGTAAATTTCTCTCATGTCACTTGATTTGATTACTCGAATCAAACGATGAAACACGACCTCTGTCTTGTTCAATTATTAATTTCATTTAAGGGTTTATTCTTATATAATTAACGAAAGAAAAAACGCCTTTTAAAACATTTCTTAAATTCTTGATGCCTTGACATTATTCTTTGATCCTTAAGTGTAATCTTAGGAACAACAAATCCCAAGAAGCAACATCCTCGCCACAAAAACAAGAAATATAAGGGTCCCAAACCCACTCATACAACTTTCTCTCCTACTGGTGACAAAGGAGAAAAATATAAAAGTAAGAAGAATGACAAACATTGCAAATTTTGTGATAAAGATGGTCATGATGAGTCCAAATGTTCCAATAAGATGTCATCTTTAGAAGCAGCGATGAAGAAGCACAACATCAATATTGATTCTAATTCTTCTTCTTCTTCTCATGGACATGCACTTTCTACTTCTGGTTTCTCCTTCGATACAACTTCTACTTCTTCTTCTGATGAGTGGCTTATTGATTATGGAGCATCTTATCATATGGATAAGGATAGAGATATATTTTATGCTCTAAATGAATGTAACACCAAGAAAATATTTGTTGGTGATGATAGATCTCTTAGTGTTGAAGGATCTGGAACAATTCAAGTAGAAAATGGTCATTTCAATGAAGTATTATGTGTTCCAAATATTTTTTGTAACCTTCTATTAGTATATCAAATCACTCATTCAGGTGAAGGTAAAATCGTATATTTTTTACCTCACCAAGTTGTAATCAAGTATCTAAAATATCCTAAGCATGTTCTTGCAACTAGAATTGTTGATGATATTACCTGGTTGTACAAGTTTGACAACTTTGGGTCATCATCTTTTTCATCAGTTTTTGTTTCTCATAGCGATGACTTGAGCAAACTTTGGCATGATCATTTTGGTCATCTAAACTATCACTCATTGCAACAAATATGTAATCAATATATGGTGACTGGTCTTCCTCTTGTGTCATGCAGATGTGGTGTTTGTGTCGGTTGTGTTCTTGTCAAACATCATCGAGACAGTTTTGACAAGCGTGCCTCTTGGCACGCCTCAAGCCCTTTACAGCTTGTTCACATTGATTTGGGTGGTCCACTCTCTTCTCCTTGTTTTTATGGGTGCAATTATTTCTTAAATTTCATTGATTACTTTTCCAAACGTACTTGGGTTTACTTCTTAAAACTTACGAGCAAAGTTTTTGATAATTTTTTGGCCTACAAGGCCCTTGTAGAAAATCAATCTGGACATCAAATTCAAAAGTTAAGAACAAATAATGGAGGTGAATATGTGAAAAATATGTTTACAAGTTAATGCACTACACAGGAAATCCAAATGCAAGACATTGTTCCATATACACCACAACAAAATGGTGTTGCTAAGAGAAAGAACCGCCATTAAAAGAAATGGCTAATTGTATGATCCAATCTAAGGGATTAAGTCTAAAGTATTGGGCGAAAGAAATCAACTATGAAAATTACATAATAAATCTCACTCCCACAAAGGCTCTTAAAAATATAACACTGGAAGAAGCTTGGACTAAAATTAAACCAGATGTAATTCACTTCTGTGTATTTGGTAGTATACATGGGCTCACATTCATGATGAGAAAATGAAATCATTGCAGCCTAAAAGTGAGAAGTGTATATTTGTTGGTTATTTTGAAGATGTCAAAGGTTGTAGACTTCTTCAACCACATTGTAATGAAATTATTATTAGAGGAGATGTTAAATTTGATGAAAATATCTTGGTCTGCGAGCGTAATTCGATGATTGTGCCTTCTTTGGCCTGTGATCCATCTTCGGTGTTTGTGCCTTATTCTGTTCCTATTCTGGCTTCTTCTTCAAATGATGACAGTGACAATGAAAATCCACCTATGCCTTCTCACCTTCCTCAATATGAGTCCTTTGAACCTGAACTAGAACCAACTCTACAGCTTCCTATATGGGTTTGTTCAACACCAGAAGCAGCTGGTGATCTATTTGGTGATCCTTCATATCAGTGTTGGACACGTTCATAGTTCTACCGAGCCTCTTCTCTTTGGATCAAGTTTCAAAGACTCATGATCCAGAGACATTTGTAGAAGCTTTAGGTCATCCATATTGGGATACAAGAATGGATGAAGAGTATCATTCTTTAATGGCCAATGATACTTGGGGTCTTGTACCTCTTCCAAAAGGAAGAAAACTTGTCAGATGTAAATGGGTCTACAGAACTAAGTATGCATCAGATGGAAGTGTTGAAAGACACAAATCTTGGTTAGTTTCCAAAGGATTTTCCCAAGTTGAAGGAATTGACTATAATGAAACCTTTGCCTTTGTAGCCAAAATGAATTACATCCACCTTGTTCTTTCCCTTGTTGTCTCACATAAATGGGAGGTCCAACAGATGGATGTTAAATTCACATTCTTGAACGGAGATTTGCAAGAATAAATATACATGGAACAACCTCTTGGCTATGTCCAGAATGAATCTAGCCTTGTTTGTCTCCTTGAGAAATCTCTTTATGGTCTTAAGCAAGCTCCCCGAGCTTGGTATGCCAAAATGGACAACTTTCTTATTGACACTGGATTCTCTAGATGTCATTCTGATCCTAATCTCTATACCAAGAAATTAGGAAGTCATCTCATAATCCTTGTCCTTTATGTTGATGACCTTATCATTACTAGTAGTGACTCAAAACTTTTATACCATGTGAAAACCATCCTTAAGAAGAAATTTGAAATGACAGACTTAGGTTTTTTTCACTAATTCCTTGGCCTCCAAGTTTTGCAAACCAATGAAGGAATTTTTCTTTCCTAGTCTAAGTATGCTTGTGACCTTCTTCATCTCTTTCACATGGATGATTGTAAACTAGCCCCTTCTCCCTTCCAGTCTGGAGTCAAGCTTACTTCCACCTGTACTTATCTCGAATTTGATGCCACCCTGTACCGTCAATTAGTTGGTAGCCTCTAATACTTGACTCATACTCATCCTGATATTTCCTTTGTTGTTGGTCTTGTTTCCTGGTATATGAAAACACCCCATGAAAACCATTTGAAAGTAGCTAAAAGGATACTTCTCCATGTTTGTGGTACAATTTAGTTCGGGATACATCGCAGTTCATGGGGGACTCCTTTATTGGTTAGTTTCACTGATTCAAATTGGGTCAATGAACCTGATGATCAAAATTCTACTACAGGTTATGTTTTCAGCCTTGGTTCAGGACCTGTCACTTGGGCCTGTAAGAAACAACAGGCTATTACACTTTCTTCAGCAGAAGCAGAGTACCGAGTAGCAGTAAATGCAAGTCAGTAAGCCTTGTGGCTTCGACAGATCCTTTTAGAGTTTGGATTTTAGCAGAAACATATGACTAGCCTTTGGTGTGACAATCAGAGTGCCATCAAGATCGCCAAATACCTATTTCAACATCAGTGCAGAAAGAACATCAAGATACACATGCACTTCATCAGAAATATCATTCATGATCAAGTTATTGAAGTGCTCTTTTTTCCTACAAAAGATCAAGTTACAGACATTTTCACAAAGTATCTTACAAAAGAGAAGTTTTCCAAACTTAGATCTATGTTAGGAGTTCAAGAAGTTTTCATTAAGGGGGTATAGGCTCTAATGCCTCCTTCCTTCTCCTATTGTAAATCCTTCAATCCTATCCCAAGTTGTTCTTAAGGGGGGATGTTAGGATATTTAGACACTTAGGAGTTAGTTAAGATCTACTTGGTCTAATGTGTCGTTAGGTAAAAGTGTGTTTCTTTAGTATGCATTAGTATGCATTTGTAGTTAGGAAATCTGACGGTCACGATATGTTCCCGACATAGGGTGATCTGACTGTTCATATTCTCCTCAATCTTAACGACCATTGATTTGTGGCTTAGCACTCAATTGGTCCATGATCTCTATTTAAAGAGCATGGAGGGTCATTTTCCAATGATTGATTGTGAGAAACTCTCTTGTAAAATATCTATGTAATCTTTTTCTTTTGCATTAATAAACTGCTCCAAGTGGTCATGTTGGCGGGGGCCGTGGATATTTCCCCGTAGGGGTTTTACCAAGTCAAAACATCGGTGTTTTGATCTTTGATATGGTTGTGTGAGTGGTTACTGAAGGTGTTTATCCTTTGTTGGAATACCTGTGTTGTCGAATAATTCCATCTAAATACAACTTGTGTGCATGGATTAATCAATTATTAGTATAGTTTCCCACCTGGTCTATACAAACAATGGTATTGGTCATTGTATTCATATCTATCATTCAATAAATTATATAAATATGTACAAACCCACAATACAAAATACAATCTATCATTGTATTCATATCCGTTATTCAATAAAAATATATTGACCTGTACCTCCTTCTACTTTTCCTCTCTTGCACCAGACCCTCATACATGTTAAGTTTAATGTTGTTATTACGTTATTTTCAATTTAATCAATTCATTTCCAAAACAACAAAATAAAGAGGATCACTGAAAGAAACAAAATCACAAGTTACACAACATTTATCCTGGGAAACCCTCATGGGGGAGAAAATCCAGCAAAAACTTCCTCAATAATAGATTTCCAATACAATGCCAAGACTAAGACCAAAACACCAAGAATAAACTAGGATTGTGCATGTGCCTCTCTTCTCCTTTCTCCTGCAACTGCAACTGTCTTCAAGATATGCGTACTAGATGAGTGAGTGTGAGAGTGAACAACTGAGGCACCCTCCTCACATATAAATACTATTTGAGGAGGCGCTACAGTTATGTCTCTTCACTTAGTAGGGATGAATTCTTCCAAGAGTGGTTAAAACCACTTTATAAACACTGGGGTATGGATTTACCAATACCACCATAAAATATGGTTTGACCAATCCACAAAAGGGGATTTGGTCTTATACAATTCATGACATGATCAATCCACAAAAGGGGATTTGATCTATAAGATAATAACTCAAATATACTTATAATATTCTTTCAATTTACAATATTTCAACACTCCCCCTTAACGAGAAGGGTATTATACTAACATAACCCAATACAAAATCATCAAGAGAGAGAGAGAGGGAAGCATCATCATCAACATCTGAAACACTGACTGGAATATATATAAATCATTGAAAGTTTTTTTTTTTCATCATCAATATCATCATCGTTCAAAGCATGGAGTAGAAGTAGAATCAACATCGTCAGCATGAAGCTGAAACATCAACATCAATAGCATGAATCATAGAACAACAATCTCACCAACATGAGGTTGGTACAACATCATCAACAACACGAGGCTGGAACAACATCATCAACAACATGAGGTTGAGAAAAAAACATCATCAACATGAGGCTGAGACAACAACATCATCAACACGAGGCTGAGAAAACAACATCATCAGCATATGGAAACAGAATGAGGCAGGTGCAACAACAACATTTTGTGTTACTCTTACAAACCGTCATTACCGGACCTTCAGGATCTGCCCAAGAATCATAATATTCCCTAGGATATAAAATCCTAACAAGATACCATGTGGTACTCTGACAGACCATCCTTACCAGACATTCGGGATCTGCCCAGGAATCAAAAGATTACCTAGGATATAAAATCCTAACGAAGCTACTACTATTGACCACGGCTAGCATATACATGCATAGGTACTCTGACAGACCATCCTTACCGGACCTTCGGAATATTTACAAGGATGATCAATCCCCTAGGATATAAAATCCTAACGGAGCTACCCGTTGTTGGTAAGGATACCATAGTATCATCAGCATCACTCCCCCTTTCGAGGAAGGTCCTTTCAGACAATGCCAAACTTGTCTTGGAAGTACTCAAACTTCACACGAGACAGAGGCTTGTTAAACACATATGCAACCTTCTCATCAGTGCCAACATATTAGAGATTTACATCTCCTCTCTGCACCATATCACGAATGTAGTGATACCATATCTCTATGTGCTTCGACTTATCATGGAACACTGGGTTATCCATCATTTTTATACAACTATGGTTATCAAATAGAATCACAGTGGCTTCCATCTTGAGATCAAACAGACATGTCAACAAATTTTTAAGCCATATGGCTTAACAACTGGCAGAACATGTTGCAATGTATTCTGCTTTTGTTGTGCTAGGAGAAATACTATATTGCTTCCTTCTTTTCCATGAAGTCGTGCTTGACCCCAAATTGAAACAACATCCTGAAGTGATCTATCTATCTAAGACACTTCCAGTCCAATTTGAATTAGTATAACCACACCGTCTTAAGTCATCATCTCCAGTATAATAGAGACCATAATCCAACATACCCTTAAGGTATCTCATCACATGCTTTGCATCTACAAGGTGAACACGTCTAGGCTCCACCAGATACTAACTCAAGGTGTTCACAAAAAAACATATATATGGTCTGGTATTCTTCAGATACATCAATGAACCAATAATTGCTTTGTGCAGAGTAGCATCAACCAACTCTGACAAAGTATCAAACAGGAGCTTCAAGTTTGTTTTCATGGGTGTGTTCATGGATTTACACTCCAACATGTCAAATCTCTTCAATATTTAAACTACATACTTCCCTTGGATAAGAAATATCTTCTCTTGGATTTTCCAAACTTCAATACCTAATAAATAATGCATTGGGCCTAAGTATTTCTTCTTGAACTTTGCAGTGAACTTCTTCTTACACTATGTGATGAGATTTTCTTCTCCTGTCAAGAATAAATCATCTACATATAGTATAAATATCATTGTCTCATCATTCATAACCTTGAAGTAAAGGTTAGAATCATCTTTACTCTCTGTAAATCCCAAGCTCATCAGGAAACTATCAATTCTTCCATACCAAGCTCTAGGAGCTTGATTCAGGCTGTACAGATATTTATTCAACCCATAGACATGAGTCTTTATATATTCAACTTCAAACCCTCGTAGTTGTTATATATTAACTTCAACTTAAGAAGGTTGTTTTCACATCCATCTGGTGTAACTTCCACTTCATTTTTTCTACAAGAGCTATGATGGTTCTGATAGAAGTGTATCTGGCTACAGGAGCAAATGTCTCTTCATAATCAATCCTTCCTTTTGAGAAAAACCACAACCCACAAATATTGCTTTATGTTTTTCAATAATTTATTTTGCTACATGTTTTATCTTGAATATCCACTTGGAAGATACCACATCTTTATTATTTGTTCTGGGAACTACTTCCCATGCATCATTCTTTATAATGGACTGGTATTCTTATGGAATGGAATCCACCCATTCTTTCTTCTGAATGGATTCCTCAAAGCAAGTAGGTTCATTTTCTATGAGATCACACATCAAGGCCATATAGTTGGAGAATGGATTAGGTTTATTTCTTTGTATCATGGATCCTTATGGGGCACCATACTTCTCTACACCTTGAATACGTTCTCTCAGCCAGGCTAGATTTCTCTTGTGAGAGATCGTCATACGGGAAGGTTCTTGAGATTCTATTATATCATGATCTTCTGGAATATCATCATCAAGGGTAATTGTAACTTCCTTCACAGGTTTTGCAACTCTAGGAGCTACAATTTCTTCTTCATATACTTCTTCAAGCTGGCATTTCCTTGATCTCTTGAGTGTCGCATATTCATCAAAGGTTACATCTCTGCTAATCTCAATATGATGGTAACCTGGTATGTAAATTTTGAAGGCCTTAGATACCTCACAGTATCCAAAAAATATTCCCTTCTTTCCTGAGGGATCCAACTTAGTTCTCTTTTCTTTTGGAATGTGTACAAATATTGGACAACCAAATATTTTTAGATGGCTTACCTCAGGCTTCTTTCCAGTGAAAATTTATTTGGGGTTTTTGAATCCAAGTGCACCATGGGATAATCTGTTTTGGACATAAAATGTTGTTCTTGTTGCTTTAGCCCATAAGTGCATTGGAATATATTGATCGTGAATCATAGTCTTTACTTCTTCCATAATTTTTCTATTGTTTCTTTATGCTACACCATTTTGTTGAGGATTATAGGGAGTGGTGAGCTCCCTGTTAATCCTGACATCTTTGCAAAAGAATTCAAATTCATTTTAGGTTTACTCTCCTCTATTATTTGAACTGAGTATCTTGATTTTTCTTTCGGAGAGGTTTTCTACCAAGGCTTTGAATTCCTTTAACTTTCCAAGTACTTCATATTTTGACTTCAAGAAATAAACCCAAGTCTTACGAGAGTAATCATCAATAAAGGATACATAGTATACATACCTACTTAGAGAGGTTGATGGAATTAGACCGCATACATATGAGTGGAAAAGTACAAACCTCCTTCTTATGTTACATAGGATACATCCTTCATTCTCATTGGATTTCCTTTCATGTTCTTAAGAGCCAAGTATCTTCTCCAAGTATCACAAAACATAATCTCCAATTTCTTATTTAGTTAAATTCTTGGGTGGCTCATCTTCAGTTGCATAGGCATGATGCCTTTTGTTATTTCTCTTCTTGAATTCTTCCCTTCTAGAAGGACAATTCTTAGCAATATGTCCCATCTTATCACAATTATAGCATTGGTAAAAGGATAAATCATTTTCCTTTCTTTGACCCTTATGATATTTCTGGAATCTCTTTGGAGAGTGAGATTCTTTATGAAAGTGGGTGAATCTCTTTGGAGAGTAAGATTATTTATGAAGGTGGGTATCCTTTTAGAAATGATACCTTTTCTTTCCTCCTTTAGCATGCACAACTAGGGCTTGATATTAATCCCTTAATAGTATGGCTTCTCGGTTGGCCACTTTTGCTTCTTCTTGAACACATTCTTCCCATAGACTGTCAAATTGGAGTTTCTCTTTTCTTGCATGGATAGTTTGGATGAAGGAATCCCAAGGTATTGTGAGACCATTAATAGTTGTCATTATGAGTTCATCTTCTTCTAAGTTTTCTCCAATTGCTTCTAAATTTTCCTTGAATTGAGAAACCCTAGAGAAATAGTCTTGAATTGTTTCTCCTTTGTGCATGTTTGTACTCTTGAGTTGGGTTCTCAGATTCATCTACTGGTTGATGTTCTTTCCTTCATACATTCTGGTTAGGGAAACAAACATATATTTTGGAGTATTCTTAGAAGACACTTGAGGGATCAAGTGGTCTTTAATGGAATCTGCAATTATTATTTTGGCCCTAATCATATCCTTCTTGTACTTCTCTTTGGTTGCTTCTTCTTCAGGTTCCGATACATTTTATTTTATGAATTTTGCAACGTCATTCTCTTCAATAATGAGTCCAATTCTATACTTCCACGTACAAAAATTTTCCACACCTTCTAACTTGTCAACACGATTTGTTTGTAGCCATCTTGACCTGTAGCTAGGAAAATGACCAGAAAATGAAAGTTCTTAGAAAATGAATATGAACATACTAGAAGATGCGTTGGGTTGGGGTGAATTGGATGAAGCTTACTATTTCAAAAAAATCCAAGTTTTACCCCTTGAAACATGACCTGCGCACTTTTGGACTGGTACTTCTGGTACTAGTTTTGGTTTCCTTCTTTCCTGGTTTCTTGGTTTTTTAGTACCAGTCAAAATTAGGGTTTGACTTTTCAGAGAATGTGGCCACTAAAAAGCTGTGCTCAAGCTGCCAAAAGATGTGTTAGGGTAGAGCACATCCCTAGATAATTTTTCGTCAGAAATTCCTCTCCAATAAAAAAATCCCTAATTTCCTTGTATGACAACAATGACATTTTTAGATACCTAGTGAAAGGTGATCTATTCAGTCAAGCTCTAATACCAAGTTAAGTTTAATGTTGTTATTAGGTTATTTTCAATTTACTCAATGCATTTCCAAAAAAACAACATAAAGAGGATCACTGAAAGAAACACAATCACAAGGTGCACAACATTTATCTTGGGAAACCCTCATGGGGAAGAAAACCCAGCAAAAAGTTCTGCAATAATAGATTGCCAATATAATTCCAAGACTAAGACAAAAACACCAAGAATAAACTAGGACTGAGCATGCACCTCGCTTCTCCTTTCTCCTGCAACTGCAACTTCCTTCAAGATATGTGCACTAGATGAGTGAGTGTGAGAGTGAACAAGTGAGGCACCATCCTCACATATAAATACTAGTTGAGGAGGCACTAGGGTTATGTCTCTTCACTTAGTAGGGCTGACTTCTTCGAGGAGCGGTTAAAACCACTTTATAAACACTAGGGGATGACTTTACAAATACCACCATATAAATATGGTTTGACCAATCCACAAAAGTGGATTTGGTCTTATACAAGTCCCAACAGGATCAATCCACAAAAGGGGATTTGATCTATAAGATAATAACTCAAATATAGTTAGAGTATTCTTCGAAGTTACAATATTTCAACAATACCAACCTCCCCTTCTGTCACCTATCTCTCCCTCTTCTTTCCTATCCCCCTTTTCTACCCATATACATCCACCTTCCCTCACCACTAACCTCCTCTCCCATACGCTTCATCCCCTCCAACCCCTCTCTCCCTCTCCCTCGCATTGGCTCCTTGATAGCAACACATGCATGTTCCTGTTAAGGACTCGATGTGGCATCTTGGGTGGTAGTTCAGGATTTATCAATCCTGTCACATCAAGAATGCATGTACTTTCTTATAAATGCACATGCATTCATGTGTGACCATGTTTTTGCTCACTCCATTGCCATTTTTTCTTCCATCAACTTTGTGTGAGCATCCCTAGGTATTTGGAAGGAAGCGAGCTTCTTTCAAAACTAAAATTTCTAGAGATATTTATATGGATTCTAAGGGGAGTATGGAGGAATAAAAATTGGTATTTATGTTTATTTATCATAGACCTATAATCTTGCAAGAAAGAGTCGTGGATAGATTTGAAGGATCAGGTCCCTTGGATAGACAAAGTTCCCATGAGTAGGTTATCATCCACGAATTGCAAGTGGGAGATGGGTTCTGAAGAAGGGGGAAGCATGATACCTTTTAAATTATTCTTGATCAATGACAATTTCAAGCTTCTTCCCAATCCACTTACATACAAGATGAAGAGAAAGGGAAAAAGGGGATCCCCTATCGAACGACTTTGGAAGGATTGAATGTTAAGGAAGGGAAGTAATTAACAAGGATGGAGAAACATTAAGTGGATATAAAATTCCTCACCTAAATTATCCAATCCTTACATAAACCAAAATCCATATGCATTTTCTCCAATAATTTTCAACTATTCATGTCACATGATTTTGGCATATCCAACTTGATTAATAAACATGTAGATTTGGATGGCTTCATGTGCTAGGACGATTCCATCAATTATCTACCTACCTTCTACATATCCTTGTTTCTATGGAGAAATTATTTTGTTCATAATGGATTTGAGTTTGTTTGCAATAATCCTCAATATTATCTTGTATATAAAATTTCATAAAGATGTGGGTTTGAATTTATATGGAGAGTTAGAATTATGAGATTTATGAATCAATGTGAGAAATGTTGAATTAACATCTTAAATTATTTTATCTAAAGGCCAGGTCTCTTCATGATGCAAAAGCATTTATCCCAAGTTCACATTGTATTTGACCTCTAGAAGGTCTTATAATTTATGAGAGGAAGTTTATTTCCTCGTTGTCATGAAATTATGTAAATTTATGGAAGTTTTAGATAGGATGCATTTTGTGCCAAATGTTGTAAAAACTTTATTTAGCATATTTTGAGGCTTCACAAAGATTTTAGGGATTAGATTATAGATTTCTAGGATCTAGTTAAAAAATATATTGATGAGCTGGAAAAATTATCTTCGAGATATAAAATCTAAGCTCTCGAAGCATGCAATGGGGGGCCAATAAAATGTGAATTCGGGCAGAAGAGAGAGAAGAAATATATGGAAGATATAGACTGAGTTTTATTTTGGAATTGTGGTTAGAGAAAGAACATAGTGAATCCGAGTGATTAAGAAGAAGATTGAGGTGAAGAAGGAGTTATTTGGTTCAACAAAAATTATATTACAAACTTTGTTCAGTGGTTTTTCTCCTTTTTTCATGTGTCAGTTTCAGAGCACTTATGTTATGTTGAATATTGATATATTTGTGCTTAATATTTTGTATGTTGATTGAGTTCAAATAATGATTTTGATAGGTTTGAACACATCTTTGGAGTTTTTATGTATAAGTCTGAGAATCATGGTTTTTGTGTATAAATCTCTGCAAGTTCAAATGCATTGAATGGTTAGTAATAATAATGGAATTGTTGATAGAGATTGGGTGTTTGTGTGCATTGTGAGGTCATTTATGAATATCAAATTGAAATTCATCTTGCGCCTTAAATTTAAATACATTCCTTTAGAAATAAACTAGATTCTATATTACTAGGTTTGTTTCAAAATTTCATTAGGATCAGACTTTGATCCCATAGAAATCGCCTCTCGGAAAATTTAGGTCTATGCCATTTCCAGTTTCTCATAAAAAAGATTCTTTTCTTTTGAGTAAATTGTTTTTATACGAAAGGACCTGTCTTTTTATATGATTGATGAGTGGTCAATTCCAGGCATCTACTCCTTGTCTAGTTGACAGTGGAAATTCCATACCCTCGGTGGTTGGGATCAAACGCAAATTTATGGATCAATCCTTAGAGAAGAGGATGAGAATCTCATGGAGTACTCAATGTAGCACAAAAAAGAGATGTTTGAATCATCAAATGATACAAAGAAGTCTCTATTTTTACAAACCAATTGTTTGTTTGAGTATGTGTTTATAGGTACTGAAGATGGTGGAGTTGGAAAAAAAACTACCACAAAGAAGGAAGCAGATCAGTGAGATCATAGACAATTAGATGATGCAAGGTTGTCTATTAAAGAAAAATACATATGCAGGAGCCAAGAAGCTCATCAAAGACTGGAAGAAGATAGAACCAAGGAGGAGTTTCAGAATCCAAGAGATGAAATGGAGGATGAAAAAGAGAACTCATCCCAAAATATTGCAACAGGATCAAAGGATATAATGAAATTTGAACAAAGGTATGATGTTATGAAAGATGACAATATAGATGAAGTAATAATGGGCAAGAAGAAGAAATTAATGGTCATAAGTTTGGAGGAGAATATCTAGGATTATGAAGGTATGAGTTGTTTTTCATATGGTTTATTATTTAAGAAATTAGTAACCTGTGAAGTTGAAAGGGTTTCTAAAAGTATGTACAAAACTATTACTCAATTGACAAATGGGAAGAATAATTGTATGATATCAAATAGAAATCTATGGTCATGTGGATCTAATAATTAGCTTGCAAGTATGGATTATTGGTTGATTGATTTTCCATTTCATAAAAACATCGTAGATTTTATGGATAAGACGATTTTTAGACAATTTATGGAGAAGTGGATGAGATGGGAAATGTGTTGCAGAACCCCTCTCTCCCCTCGGGGCTGATCGACCTCCCGGTCTAGGATAGTTCAATAAATTGAGTCGGATCGACTCTTCGGGTCTCTTCCAGACCCAAAATCAATTTACACAGGTCCCCCTTCCTTCAAAGTGCAGGTTCTACCAAACCCGTGCGCTCTTTCCTGGCCTCTTTGAATAATTTGAATAATAGGCACTAGCTCCCCTCACTAGGTCATTTCCTTCATATGACCTCAGGCTCTGCCTAGGCACTAACTCAAATGGAACTTTGGCACTTCGAGCTCCGGGTGTTTTCTCTTCACCGCTCACCAATTCCCTCGAACTCCAAACTAGCGAAGTTACGACTTGGCGCGTGAGGGATCAACGACCCCCCACTCCTTTTCTAATCAAGGACCTTGATTTCTTCCAACTCTGGTTCTTCGGTGATTTTTGAAACAAGACTCCATGAAATCTCCATAGTAACAAACCTTTGAATTTCACGATCTCCTGACACGCGTCATCCATTGTCAACGACCCAAATCTATTTCATCTTTGGTCAATTCTCCCTTGTAATCTCTCTGAAGTTCACAATCTACGGAGTCGTCGATCTGAAGACATGCATCCTCCCTTATCCTACGGTCACGATGAAATCTGGCACTTCGTACATTGGGAGTTCTTAACTCGCATGAACCCACTTTCCGATGAAGTGGTTATATTTTGAAATGGAAGATTTGTTGACACCTATCCTCAGCTAAACTTCGGCTCTACAGCCTTCGGAATTTCTTGTTCAACACACTCATTTTTCTCCCAAAGTGACTTTTCTCTGAAATGGAATATCTTCTGCCACGCGTCTCCTTCCAACGGACAGTTTCGATGAACTTCGACGCTCCATCCTTAGGGAGTTCTTGCACCTTTATACTCCAATTCCTCCAAAGTGAATTTTCTTTGGAGTGCATGATCTAGCTACATCTATCCTCACATGATCAATAGACAGATCTATCTTTGGCTCCCATTGAATTTGGGAGTTCTCTACCCTTCTGCACTCACCTCCTCTGGAATGCAGGATCTCCCGCCACGTGTCTCCAACTGATGGACAGTTGAGATATTCTCTGCTACTCCGGGCTTCGGGTATTTTTGAAGAACCACACTTCAAATATTTCGGAGATCCTTTCTTTCGAATACGAGGATCCACTGACACATATCCTGATCAAATGGACGGTCAAGATTTACTTCACTCCCTGTTGACTTCAGGAGTTATTCAACCTCGTTCACCTGCTTCCTCTCGAAGTGTTAAACCTTTATATTTTAAGATCTCTCCCCACATGTCCTTCGCAACGAACGGTTACGATCTACTCCACTCTTTGGATCTTCGATATTTTTTCACACTATGCGACTGAAATCTCCCAAAGTATCATTCCCCAGAGCTTCAATCTATTGACATGTACCTCCTGGAAACCAATGACCAAGATCTCCTCTGGACTTCAGAGCTTTGGTGATCTCGCTCTCTCCTTGTCTGCAAACTCTTGGAGTACTTCTACTCTAGAGTTTCAGATCTTTTTCCATCTGTTCCTCCTCTTTGCACGCTCCACATCTATTCTTGACTCTGATATAATGGTCCAAATGTACTCTTATCGGTTGATCCAGTGGTTGTTTTCATTCCTCCTTCTGATCTTTAGAACTTGAAACAAGTTCACTTCCTGCACTAACCTTGCACTTGTCTGAGTCCTCAGGCGTTCTCAACACTTGTCTAATTGTTGATCCAATGCACTCTATGCACCTTCTCAACGCATTCCTTGTTGAGCTTATAGGGTGTTGGGTTGAGAAAAAGGTATAAATATTCTCCTGTTTACTTTGGTTTGTGATATATTCTTTGTTGACTTTTCTATTGATTTTAAGTAATTAGGGAAGAAAATGGTTAAAAAACCTTTAGGAAATAATATTGAATGATATTAGATATTTTCTGAACTTTGGTTTGAATTGTTTTTATTTTATGCAGAAATGGACAATTGTTGTTAACTAAAGATAATTAAGAAGATCATGAAGATGCATAGGCCATTGAAGATCGAAGAAATCAGGCACAAAATGGTTCAAAGGAATATTGAATTTTTATCTTGCAATCTTCATAAATAGTAAAAGAAATCTTGAGGTTCTCTCAATCCTCAGGATAGCTTAATTTACTTATCTCATTGTAATATATAAAGGATAGTGAATGATAGAGAGATAACCAAGAATTCTGATCTCTTAAATTGTTGACACTTTGTACAACAATACCATTGTAAATGACTTACCATTTATGGAATTAATGAAAGCTTCAAGTGTTTTGATCACTTATGTGTACTGAGTTTTTCATAGAAGTATCTTCTAAAGACCGTGGGCCCAGTTGACATGAGCTACTGTCTCATCTGTAATCTTATCAATTCTGTTATAATTCTGTGATTAGATATTCCTTTAAACAGTTAAGATAGACTCGTTAATGTGTTGATTCTTTTATGAATTGGTTATGTTGTTCCATTTGCAGAGAATAGATGTTCCATTTGGAGATTATCGATTGTTGTTCCATTTCCAATTGTTGTTAATTTATCACTTGTGAATTCCTTTCATTTAAATTCTCATTTGTTGTTCATTTCACATTCGTTGTTCCTTTTATCAAATTCTCATTTGTTGTTCCTTTCGTTTAATTTGCATTTGTTGTTCCTTCTTAAATATTCAGTAGATCGTTGTTCCTTTCCAATAGATTAATTAATCATTGAAGAGATTGATTCATTAAGTGTTTTCATAGACTAAATTGTGGTTCCTTAGATTGATGAACGAATTCAATAATTGATTGATGATTTGATTTATGGTGTGTTTTTTCTCAGAACATTTTTGTGTTGATTGAGTTATTAGTTTAAGAGTTTGTAGTTAATACGTGAAGAAATTGATTATTGCAGTAATTTAGATAGACTCAGATTTGTTATAACTGAATTATCTACACGATTTAAAACCTCTACAACTATCTGCATAAACATTGCTGACACTCTTGAAAGAAAAGTTGAATCCTCGGTTGATAAATTGATCTCTAACTAAGGTGTTTTTTAGGAAATATTTGGAGCCCAACATTTTGGTGTCATTGTCGAGGAGAATGTCAAATATAGTATAGGTTGCATCTCTGAAGGATCAATATTGAAAACAGAAGGTAATAAACTACGTAGGCAACAAGTAAAATGCTTATACCAAAACCCATCTTCCGTTGATGCATAGAGGTTATATAGGTGCATATAATTTGTGTCGGTGTGTATGACTAAGAAGAAAGAACCTAAAAAACAAAAACCCTTACCAAAAGATACAAAATCCCAGGGCCTAATGCCCCCTAGAAGGAGCACTTTCATATACAAAATTATCTGAAAAGTTGAATCTCAAGCCTCGGTTGGACCTCGAAAAGGTTCCACTCGAGCCCCTCAAGAAGCAAATTCACCAAATGCAACTCATGTTGAGGTTCATAGAGGAATTGAAGGAACTTAACAGAGTTTTCAAAATAGACACACTCCACTTTTTAGTCCTTTAGGCAAGGGAAATTCTTGTAATTTGAAAGAAGGAGAAGGGGAGACCAGTGGAATTGTTGAGGTAAACCCACCACCACCCAAACCTAGATCTCATGTGATTCTGGTAGGAGAAGGAATACCTAAAATCCTAGACATAGGTAGCGTGATTAAATCTCCTAAGGGACCAAGTAATCAACCACATCAAGTAGAACACCCAGACCAAGAAATCCCTGAAGGCTATTGCCACATTTTTGACCAAATGGCACAACAAAATCAGTCGCGGCCTCAGACTTCCACTTTGGAATATCCTATAGTTGATCTAGTTGCTAATGCCCCAATGAAATCCATTCCACTACAGAATATTCCATCCTTCAATGGATTGATCTCATAGGACCCTGACACATTCTTATTCTAGATTTGTGTTCTGTGTAGAGGCTATGACTATACCTCTGAATCCCAGAAACTAAAGATATTTCCTTCCACTTTGAAAGGAGAATATTTACGATGGTTTATGGGACTAGGGGGGGGAACTATAAATTCATGGGATGAAATGAAGCTAGCCTTCCTTATGAAATATCAAGACTAGTGTAGAACCAGGGATTTAAAGGATGAAATCTTTAAAATGATTGCAAGAGAAAATGAAACACTAGAAGAATATGTTGAAATATTTCAATATAACCTGTAGATATCACATTACGGTACATTACCAGGTGAGTTACTTAAAGCCACTCTAATAAAAGGTATGAAAGATGAATGGGTAAAGACATTAAATTTGATGTGAAAATATGATATTTATCAAGAAACATATGATGACATTGTCCAATTGTGTATGAGGTGTTCATGTAGTAGTACACAAACCGGATCGGGAATACGAACCCCCATTCACCAGAAGTAGCAACATTACTTGCAGGAGTGTCACCCGAGCAGAAATTGGTAATCTTTTAGAAACTTTTAAAAAAAACATTTTGGATACTCTGACTATACAATTGGATGTTCTGCAGGTTAAACAGAAACAAGTAGAAAATTCGTTGGCTATATTTTGTCCATGATGCAGAAGGAAACATGGTTCAAGAGAGTGTCCTTTGAACATGATTCGGACCTGCCATCTATGCCAAAGACCATGTGACAGATCAATGTCCATCACTCCCGGGACTAAAAATTGTCTTTAAAGAAGTAGAAGAAGAAACAGAACTGGTATATTTGATGGCTCAACATCGCCAATGGCAGGCTCGCCCCCCAGGTAAGCTACAAGATCCTTTTTCTTTCTTTCATGCACAATATAATCAACATCATAATTATGCAAACACATGGTAGGGCCAACCATTTTCTAACCCCACCTGGCAATCCCAACAATATCTTACTGCACCCTGGCCAAATCAACTAGTTGCCAATCCTATTTGGCCCAACTTGCAATACTCTACCCCATTTTGGAAGAATTCCAATAATCACCCCTATCCTTCATAGTGGATTAGCACGGTTTCCCAAGCCCCCAATTGGACTCAAAACTGGTAGTGCCCCATGGGACTGACCAATCAACCTATAGGAATGGTTCCTCAAGCTCAACCCACTTTACAAGCTCCACTTCAGTTGCCCCAAAATAACCAACCTCAAATGCGCCATCAATTACTAGATCAACCCAACCCGAATCCTAATAATAGACCAGTCCAACTCGTGAAAATTGTCGATAATTTGGAGGGTGAAACAAACTCTGTAGGGTGCAACGAACTCCGGTTGAGATCAGGGCATGTAATTTCTCCTGAGGAAAGTGACATTCATCAATAATAGGAGAATGAGAATGATAGGCAACCAGCAATAAAACCATCGACTATGATCATAACAAAAGAAACAAAATAGGGGGAAAACACAGTCGAGCAACAAAATCCTGATAAAGACGTAATTTCTTCTCCCTCATTTCCCGAGAGGATAATGAAAGAAAAACGAGTCATATATCCCAACTTTGATATCATTGGGGAATTAAATAA
>JASDQU010104398.1:306253-322920 GCA_032191745.1 Picea mariana | reverse complement strand
ATTTGTAACATAAATACTCTGTGTAATTTTTATTCACGCGAGTTTTCAGACTACACAAGGTAAAAGACCCACGACCTTTGTCTGGTGTTACTTTGTAAGGAGACATTGTAATTACAAGACCTGTGTGAAGGTAGATACTGAATGTAGTTAAGGTGTTGTTATTTCTGCCAATCCTGGATGTGTTTGTAGTCCATGAAGCTTCTTGTATTAACCCTTACGTTTAACACCCGACCATATCCTTTAAAACTTCAAATGCTTAGTGGATACATTTCCAGACTTCCAATCTTTAACTATGTATATATAATTCATAATTCCACTTTGTAATTTATATGAAAATGTTGAAACCATTATTTGTTGAAAGCAATGTTTATTGCATGAAAATCATGGTTAAATAAGATCCTTATCGAGAAGGAAAACATACTATGTCTCTATTAAACACCCATGACTATTTCAACCGCAACCTTTTCAATGTTAGCTCGACTATTATAATTAAATCTGTTTATAATTCTGAGGATTTTTGCATGCAAAAACTCCATTTAACATACATGGTCTTCTTGTTTGTTCATAAATGAGGCATTCAATCATTTTCTCTTCATCCAGTCAATATTCAAGGCACAAAATCATAGGGTTTTGGAAGCATTTAACATGATTCAATTCTAAAGGAAAAGGTTCTCACTGGAAATCTTTATACCCCAAGATCGCCCTTGTTTCACCTCTTCATTGTTTCACAATGTAACTTCTTATTATGTTTAGCTCATATATATAATTTATTCCAAATTGCATTTATGTGCATCTCTGTCACTATTTAAATTTGTATACTTTATTTATTGTAAGCCCTAACTTGATAGAATTCCTCTTGTGTGAAAAGATAACTTTTTTTTTAATAAGTTAATCTCCTTACAGTGTTCTTTGGTCTTCTATATGGGCTTGGTATTTGAATAAATACCAATTGTTTTGTGGAAACTTGTTCCTTGATTTCAGTTGAAGTTTTATAAATTTGTTCTCTGTAATTTGTAAACTACATGATATCAAAAATACAAAACGTAACTTAGAAGTTTATTTATGTTTTTCCATTGCTTGTACAAGTAATTAGTTTTTTCATGTTTATACACTGATGATGGATCCCTTTGTCTTGTGAGGGAACCCATCAGATAGATTACGCAACCACCTCCCCTCTTGGGTCTTGAATAGACTACTTCACAAGGCAACCTTTGATAATCAATCGACATCTCTGATAGGTAATCTTTGACTCTTTTATTTATCTCATTCCTTAATGTTTGTACAATAGTTATTTACTAATATTATTTCTTACTCTTTTGCAGGTTGGAAGAAAAGGACAGTGAAATTGATCAAGAGATTGGCCTACTCACAAAAGGTATTCAAGTTCCATCATCCACTAGTTCATATGCGCACTCACAAATAGTTTTAAGTAGTCTTTTAAATATCTGTTTAGACTAGATATGGAATTTTATTGGGTCTAAGGAAACCCAATTATAACAGTTTGGTCAACAACCTATTGAATGTAATAAATATAAATTTTGGCACATGTTCTATACCAACTGTATCAAATATATTTCTTGGATAATAGGTAAAGAATGTATCTGGGATATTTTATTCTTTATGATCAACATATTAGCAGAATAACAATACAGATTGATTATATTTTTCTTTCTGATGTATTTGGTTATGTATAGAAATGAACAACAATCAAGAATGTAGAGTTATAATAGACAATAAGAACATATACAAAGTTTCTCTATTTACCTAAATATATACACATATATATTAACATTTATACCGGTATTCTTAAACAATGGCAAGCCATAATCTAACATGGCTATACAGTCCACTTAAACATACTTCACTTATATGTATAAAGGTAAAACATATTCATAACCGAATAAAAACCATAAATATAACATCAACAATGAAATACACAGCTGAGATACATATTTGAATACTGATGTTGGGAAACAAATGGAACACCCATGTTCCACCCAACCGTAGAACAAAACAACCACAATCACTTGTCTTGATCACCCCCTAGCCTGACCATGAGTCCGTAAGGGCTAACTCAATTATCCTCCTTAGTTATATTCACCATCAACAGATCAGAAAAATGCTTTGTATCACACCATATGTTCTCATAATAACAAACAGTTCTCTATCCCAACATACTAAGCCGTGTCCTACCACCCACATATGTTGTATATATCTTGTGCCTAGGTATTTCCATTTCTTTCCCTCCTTGGGGAAATTCATAGATTTACAAATCCCTGATTTTTAGGGGCTTCTAGTGGTGAAATTCAAATTCTTCCGCTTGTAAAAATCAACTCTGAGTTAACTCAAACATGTTCCCCACTCATGGAATCATTGTCATTTATTTTTAACTTTTCTATTCCATTTGTCTTCCAGCATTTAATTTGTTAAAAAAATTGTCTCATACATGTGTCCAACAAAAGAGAATAGTTGGGAAAGCCAAATATTTTCCCAACAGTCACCAAATAATTAGTTACATAATCCAAAATAAAAAATTCATATTTTCCATAAATGGAAATTTATTTCCAAATCAGAATTTCAAAAAAATGGAAATTTATTTCTAAATTCAACTTGGAATTTATTTTTCTAAAAATTTGAGGATATTACATCCTCTCCCCCTTAAGTACAACACTATCCTCAAAGTTATTTCATCTCTTGGAATAGGATTGGATAATATTTCAACATATCTTCTTCCAACTCCCAAGTGGCCTCCTCGGGACTAAAGTGCTTCCCTTGCACTTTTACCTAGGAGATGGATCTATTACGAAGTACCTTTTATTTCCTATCTAGAATGCACAAAGGTTTCACTTGGAACTTTCCTTCAGGTTCCACCTGCACCATGCTCCAATCAATGATGTGAGTAGTATCATGAATATATCTTTTCAATAATGAAACATGAAAAACATTATGAACTTTTAAATTTGCAGGAAGTGCTAGTTGATACGCCACGGGTCCGATTCGAGTTAAAATATCGAAGGGGCCACAAAACCTTGGCGCCAACTTGGAACAATTTCCTATCTTAAGAGAGCTCCTTCTCGCTTTGAATTTTAGATATACATGTTACCCAATTTGAAATTATTGATGTTTTTTTTTAGATGTGCATAAATTTTCTGTCAGTCTTGGGCCTCTTTTAAGTTATGGTGTACCCTTTTTACCATTCTTTCTATTTCTTGGAGAATTTATGGTCCCGCCATAATCCTGTCAACTAGATTATCCCAACTAATCGGGGTTGTGCATTTCCTTTCATATAATACTTCGAAGGGAATCATGTTAGTTGATGCTTGATAATTGTTATTGTAAGAAAACTCAACTAAGTGCATGGAGTCCTCCCACTTAGTTAGTTGTGTTCTTACATACATTCGCAACATGTCTTCAATAATATGGTTTGTTCATTATGTTTTCCCATTTGTTTTTGGATGGTAGCTTGTGCTGAAATTTAGGTTAGTATCCAAACCCGCAAACTATTGTTTCCAAAAATTGGACGTAAATTTGACATTTCTATCGGAAATGACCATCTTAGGAATTCCATGCAATCTAAATATTTCTTTCATAAAAATTGCAGTGATATTAATTGTTTTGTAAGTAGATTTCATAGGTATAAATGCGCAGATTTGCCTAGTTTATCAGTCACTACCATAATCGAGTCATTTTGTCTTTGAGTCTTAGGAAAACCTGTGATGAAGTCCATCGAGATAATTTCTTGTTTCCATTTAGGTATAGGTAGAGTTTGTAACAGACCTATTGGATGCTGATGTTCAACTTTTACATGTTGAAAATCTAAACATTTAAACATATATCCAACTATTTCATTTTTCATGTTAGACCAATAAAACAGTTTCCTTAAGGCTATTATAATTTTCTAGTATACTGGATTACTAGAATACAGATTTTTGTGAATCTCATCAAGAATGGTTATCTTTAATTCAATGGAGTTAGGTACATATAACCTGTTTTTGAACCTCAACAACTTGTTTTTATCTATACTCAGATCTGTTTTGTTTATATTCTATGCGTTTCTTTGCAAATTTTCAACTGTTTGGATGTAATTTTCATCATTACCGCTTGCATATTTTATCCTTTGTTTAATATCATTTTCTTCCTTGCTCATAACTATTTCATAGAGTCCACTATTCCTTCAACTTAATGCATCTGCAACTTTGTTTTCTTTACCCTTGATGTGTCGTACTTCAAAATCAAACTCACTTAAGAAGTCCAACCATCTTTCTTTTCTTGCATTGAGATCTGGTTGACTGAACAAATTCTTTACACCACTCTTGTCGGTTAGTAACATAAATTTTATTCCCACTAAATAGTGTCGCCACATTTTTAATGCATGAATTACGATTGTTAATTCTAAATCGTGAGTCACATGATTTCGTTCATGTTTTTTCAATTTACATGATTCATAACAGATGACGTGTGAATCTTGTGTTAGCACACCTCATAATCCATATTTTCTTGAATCCACACAAACTGTAAAGTATTTATCGGGATCTTCTACCTTTAGGATAGGTGTTGTAGTTAAAAATCTTTTTAGTTTATCAAAGTTGTCCTGACACTTTTGTGACCAAATAAATTTTATTCCCTTTTTCTGTAGTGATGTAATTCAATACACGATTCTAGAAAATCCTTCGATAAATATCCAATAATAACAGGTAATTCCAATAAATTATCTTATGTCTACTACATCCTTAGGGATAGGCCATTCCATAATGGATTTTATCTTTTCTATGTCAAATGTAATACCATATTCAGATATTGCATGTTCTAAATACTGTATCTTTCTTTTGTAGAAGTCACACTTATCAAACTTAGCATTAAAATTTTGTTCTCTTAAATTCCACAATACTATTTTTAGATGGTGTTCATGTTCTTCTTATGTTTTTGAGTAAACTAGAATATCATCGATAAAAACCAGCTCAAATTTATCTAGATATTGGTTGAATATACTATTCATCAAACACATAAAAGTTGTTGGTGCATTAGTAAGTATGAATGAAATCACTAAAGATTCATAGTGTCCATAACGTGTTATAAAAATTATTTTATTTATGTCTTCATCCTTTATTCTAACTTGGTGATAACCAGACCTCAAATATAGCTTAGAGAATATCTTTTCTCTTTCAACCTCATCAAAGAGATCGTTAATTCTAGGTAAAGGATACTTATTCTTAATCATCATTTTATTTAGTTGTCTATAGTCAATACACAGTCTCAAAGTTCCATCTTTCTTCTTAACAAAAAAAACTAGTGCTCCCCAAGGTGAAACACTTGGTCTGATATATTATGTATCTAGCACTTATTGTAACTGAATTTTCACTTATGTTTATTCGATAAGACTCATTCTATAAGATGCCTTGGACACTAGGGTAGATTCAGGTAGTAGATTGATAAAGAATTCTATCACTCTCCTTGGAGGTAGTTCGGGTATTTCATCTACAAATATGTCTTTGAACCCACGTAGGACTACAAAGTATTATAAAATTGGTTTGATTTCTTCCCCTAGGAGATTAGTTAGTTGTACAACATATACCTTGCAACCTTTATTAATACACTTCTCAAACTATACTGTTGATATTTTCCTAAAAGAAACTGGTTTTTTGATTCCTTACATATTGTTTTGACCTTGTTGTTTTCATCCTTATACACCAAAAAAATTTCGTAACAATTTAATATCAGTTTATGTTTTTCTAACCAGTCCATTCTGATGGTTATATCATAAGACCCCAAAGGTAATAAATTCATATTTGATTTTGTATTTTCTTGTACTAAAGTTGGAGTAATATAAATCAAAATAGAGACTGTGTCAATCAATATTGAAATAATATTATCATGAATTTTACCTTCAACCTCCATGATAGTGGATTGATGATCAACCTACCTGCCATCCACAGCTGCATGAATTCTATGTATGCTTCTGCCAACATCTCCCACTGTCGAATATTCTTGAAGGTTTTGGACTGTAGTTATTCCTATTGGATTCAAGCGTGGACCATTCCTCTGCAAGTGGTGTTCTCCACACTCCCATCATTTTATTGGTTTTCTAGCGATGTCCCCTATTTTATTAAATCTCGAGTTAACTATTTTCTTTCCCCTTTGAGTGTGTTGTGAGTTCGTGTTGAAATCCTTCCTTAGAACACCCTTTTCCATGTTGCAGAAAGAGGCTGGTTGGAAGCCTTTCTTAAGCTGATTTATTTTATCATGTGTCTTATCTTTCCAAGACTTGGGAATTTCAGATCTCTGTCTGTACTAATTATATCACATTTAAGATTTTCTAAATACTTCATTTAAGTAATTAGGATTATCAAATTCAATTATGTCCTTGTAAGATTAGGGTAGACATCTTAAGAACCTTTTTATCTTTACCCTATCTTCCTTGATGTATGGTACAAATCTCAACATGTCTAGGAATTTATTTATCAAATCATCCATAGCCATTTGTCATAGTCATAGCTCATAAAATTCTTTAGTTTTTGTTTCGTAATAGTTTTCTAATAAATATTGCTTCTTGAAGTACTTCTTGAACTATGACCATTCCATTCATTTTTCCTTCAATCCTTTTGCTAATTTCAGGTCTTTCCACCAAATATTCTCCTTTCCTTTTAAATTGTAAATGGTCATTCTAACTTTCATATTACTAGAGTAGTTATAAATTTGGAAGTGTTTATTTATATCTACTAGCAATGCTTCACACTCCTCACTAGTCTTTGATTATCCATCAGTGCAAGGTTTTGTTTTCTTGAATTCACCTTCTAGGTGGTCTACTTGTTTTCTCTTTCTTCCTGAAGATGCTTTGTTTTCTTCCATGTGTGTGTCCATGGAAGAACTGTCTTCTTTATTTGTTTCATGACTATATTTTTTGGAGGAATTTTTGTTGACCTCTTATTCTGTTTCATTGACTTTTGGACACCTTTTTGTCACTATATTGCGTAGAAACATTTCATTTATTTCTAACTGGTCTTCCTGTGATTTCTTCATATTTGTGTTATCTCCTTTGAACACGTGTAATTCCACAATACAGTTCTTCATTGTTTCCAAAACCTAGGTAGCTAAACTTCCTTTATTGTTATGTTATGGGTCTCTAGAAAGATCTTGATTTTGATTCCCCCTCAGTTTTGTTTCCTTTTTCATTCTATGTTGACATTATCACAACAAACAAACAAAAAAATTGTTTGTAATAGTAAATATATTTGTTAGATTTTTACCTCAAAATAGAATAAAAGAAATAACATTCTGGCATTTCCATGAGGTCCAACTATTGTAACCAAAAACTCTGATACCATATGTAATGTACCCCGAATTTCACTAAAATAAAAATAAAAATTGATCACGAAATTAACATTTATAAATCATCAAAAGTGTTCGTGACACAAGAATATATTTCCTTATAAATGTAAGTCATTGTTTACGTGCATAAATTTTCACTCTGTTGGACTAACCATCCTAAAAGGATCTGTATGAGTTTTAAACTCCAATAAAAACTTATTTCTACTATAAATATCATGGCATTTTCATTAGATTAACTCCTAATCTATGATATCTCTCTACTGTACTTAAAGTCTCACATATGATCGCATTGTTAAAAATTTAACTAGGACTATCAAGTCCATTGTATAAAGTATATTTCATAACATAATGAGGTTGCATCATACCCATGCTAACCATACCAGTTGTTATAAACTATGATATGAATATAAAGATTTACTTGTGTAAAATCTTCATGTAAGAAACTATAACTATAATGTTATGACCCTAGCAGACTAGGAGACATAAGCATTATAGACCATAGTCCACGCACTAGTGTAAATAACCTACCATACTAAGCACTATCCATAGTATATGTTTAAAGTAGCATACAATATATAGTAGAGATTATGGAAGAAGTTACCAGTGCACAGTTAATGTCCACCTGACCTTTGGTTACCTATCTACTCTAGCAATTAAGTGACTTTGATAACGAAAAATAAGTGGATGCCAAGTCAGGTCTGGACGTAGTTCAAAGTTTCATCTTGGCACTTACTCTAGGGAGAGTCCATTAATGGCGATCTAACCAACCTAGTACCCTCTAGGCCTGTGACTCTAGTGAACTACCCATTGTAGGCTCGACACTTCGGATAAATCACATGGCGAGGAATGGGGTAGTGTACCCGACACTTCTTCCCACCATCTAGGGATCTGAGGTACCATTACTTCCTTCATAACTATTCTCTTGAGTCTCATTTCTCTTGGTCATTTCCATGTTTACGCTTCGCAACTAGTGCTAGCACTCGACTCTGTTATGGCATTCAAACCTGGAGATAGTATTTGGCTCTGTGAAGTATCTCCATAGGCACAATAATTACTCTATTACCCCTATACGATAGTTTTAAAACGATTCTTCTGTGATTTAGGTGTTTTTCCCTTGCGATTGTGCTCTGTGTGAATCCCTCCTTAAGAAAAGAAAACTCTATGTATTTGAATACAATGTACTCCCTATGTGGTATCTCCTCTATCTATGTATTGAATATTCTTTGGAGAATAGTTTCCTTTGCGTATATAAACATAGCATACTCTTTGTAAAAGACTCACACGTATTTTCAGACTACACAGGGTAAGAGACTCGTGGCCTTTGTCTGTTGTTACTGTGTAAGGAGACACTGTAATTACAAGACCTAGGTGAAGGTTGATACCGAATTTAGTTACGTTGTTATCATTTCTACCAGTCCTAGAGCTAGATGTAGTCCATGAAGCTTCTTGTATTAACCCTTATGTTTAAGACCCAACCGTAGCCTTTACATCTTCAAACACTTAGTGGATACATTTTTGGACTTCGATTCTTTAACTATGTATATATAATTTGTAATTTCACTTTGTAATTCATATGGTGAGGTTGAAACCCTTATTTTTTGAAAGCAATGCTTATTGCATGAAATTCGTGGTTAAAGAAAATCCTTATTGAGAAGGAAAATGTACTCGGTCTCTATTAAGCAACCACAACTATTTCAACTACACTATTTTTAATATTAGCTCGATTGTTATAATTAAATCTATTTATAATCTTGAGAATTTTTGCATGCGGAAACTTTGTTTAACATACAAGGTCTTATTGTTTGGACATAAACATGGCATTCAATCATTTTCCCTTCATCCGATAAATATTCAAGGCATGAAATCGCAGGGTTTTGGAAGCATTTAACATTATTCAATTCTAAAGGAAAAGGTTCTCACTGGAAATCTTTATACACCCATATCACCTCCTTTGTTGCTAGTGTTCAAATTCAACTTCTTCCGCTTGTAAAAATCAGCTCTGAGTTAACTCAAACCTGTTCCCAACTCATGGAATCATAGTCAACTATTTTTAACCTGGTTGTTCCATTTTTCTTCCATCATTTAATTTATTAAAATTTTTTTCTCATACATGTGTTAAACAAAAGAGGACAGTTGGGCAAGTTAAATATTTGTCCAACAGTCACCAAATAATTAATTACATAATCTAAAATTCTAAATTCAGATTTTCCATAAATAGCGTTTTATTTCCAAATTTGAATTTCCAAAAACGGAAATTTATTTTTAAATTCAACTTGGCATTTATTTTTATAAAAAATAGAGGATATTACACGACAATTCTTTATCAACTACACAAAATTCTATATTATGGGCACCCAGGATACCAGAAAACGATAACAACATTAAGGAAACTGTTTTATTGGCCTGACATGAAAAACAAAAAAGATGAATATTTGTCTAAATGTTTAGATTTTCAACAGGTAAAGGATGAGCACTAGCATTCAGCAGGTCTGTTACAAACTCTGCCTATACCTGAATGGAAATGAGAAATTATTTTAATGGACTTCATCACAAGTTTTCTTAAGACTCAAAGACAAAATGACCCAATTATGATAGTGATTGATAAACTAAGTAAATCTGCACATTTTATACCTGTGATATCTACTTACAAAGCAATTAATATCACTGAAATATTTATGAAACAAATCTTCAGGTTTCATGGAAGTCCTAAGATGGTGATTTCAAATAGAGATGCCAAATTGACATCCAACTTTTGGAAAGAATTGTTTGCAGGTTTGGACACTAATTTGAATTTCAACACAAGTTAACATCCACAAATGGATGGTCAAACAAAATGAACAAACCAAATTATCGAAGACATGTTGTGAATGTACGTAAGAACAAAACCAACTAAGTTGGAAGAGCATCTACACTTAGTTGAGTTCACTTATAATAATGTTTATCAGACATCAGCTAAGATGAGTCCCTTCAAAGTATTATATGGAAGGAAATGCACAACCCTGATCAGTTGGGATAATCCAATTGATAGGATTATGGTGGGACCAAAAATTCTATAGGAAATGGAAATAATGGTAAAATGGGTACAAAAAAACTTGAAAGAGGCACAAGACCGAGAGAAAATATATGCAGATCTAAAAACAAGACATCAAAAATTCAAAATTGGGGAACATGTATATCTAAAAGTCAAGGCAAGAAGAAGCTCTCTAAAGCTAGGAAGTTGTTCCAATTTGGTGCCAAGATTTTTTGTCTCCTTTGAGATTTTAACTCGAACCAGACCTGTGGCATATCAACTAGCACTTTCTGCAAATTAAAAAGTTCATAATGTTTTCCATGTTTCGTTATTGAAAATATATATTCATGATCTTACTCACATCATTGATTGGAACATGGTGCTGGTGGAACTAGAAGTTGAGTTCCAAGAGGAACCTTTGTGCATTCTGGACAACAAATAAACAAAACTTCAGAATAGATCCATCGCCTAGGTAAAAGTGCAATGGAAGCACTTTAGTCCTGAGGAGGCCACTTGGGAATTGGAAGAAGATATGCAGAAATATTATCCAATATTTTTCTGAGAGATGATTGAACACTGAGGACAATGTTTTACTTGTTAGAACCCTATATAATAGGGAATCAGTGTTATGAATGATATCTATCTTTTTCAAGCATAGGTGTTCTCTCATGATGCATGGCGAAGGCGGTGGAAAACACCCGACAATGACCGAGCATAACATGAATGTTTGCGCGCAAACTTCAAAGCAAGTTTTGGTGCATTTGGTTTCAAAGGAATAAATTTTTACTCTTGTGGGTCAAATGTAAGGTTGGTTTTATTTATCAAAGTTGGGTTTATTAGCTATTTTTTGGTGAATTTGGAAAAAATTTGGCCCCTCGGCCTTTTCCGTTTAGCAGAATTTTATGAAAAAATTCGACATTATTTTTATCAAAATATTATATGGGCCTAGGGACAACACCTGAACAACCAACACACAACACAACACCAATGCCTAACCCCAAATCCCAAGCCTCGGGCTCGCTTCATTGACATAACATGAGACTGTCGTCTCTTATAAGCACCTAAATTTCATTTCACCAAGCGAATGTGGGATATCACCCGCAGAGAATAAAAAATATATAAACACGGCCTTTAAACCCTACGCCAGGTGTTTGAAACAGATATAAGGTGGCTGCGTAGGTGTCCGATGGATGTACCAGACGTGAAGAAATTGGACAGTGGCATGCTAAGAGGTGTCCCTAGTGATAGAAAGAAAGCTGGTGTGGGGGCCAAAATCAAAGTTGTTGTTCCTAAAAGGCCTCTCAACAAGAAGGAGATTTCTAAGAAAGAAGAAGATATTATATGCTGGAACATATGCAATGTCTGCTGATGAATTTAATGGTGAACTAGTTGAGTCTAAATCTTTTAATATTGCATATTTGAAAGGGAAGGTGCCTTCAAGGGTCAAAGTTCCATTGTCAGTTGCTCTACCATTTGGAGTGTTCGAGAATGTCCTATCATAGGACTTGAACAAGATCAAAATCTTCACAGAAGAAATTGTACGTGTTGGATTTGCTGCTTCTATTCCTTTTCTTCTAAATCGTCTGGACCCAATCCTTCAGAACATTGCCAACCTTGGGCCATGGCAGATAATCATTCCAGTAGAAGTGCATGGTTTTTTCACTATAATAGATGATTGACTTAGGGTGCAAAACATGGTCTATGATAGACCAACAATCTTAGTTGCGAACAAAGTAAAGGGAGATGAAGAAATTCCAGATGGTGTATTTGTTGTCCTGACAGCCGATATGCCAGGTGAGTGTGAGCAAGAAACTGCAAGGTATGTTTTGCTACATGTTTTGACCAGAATATTCTCGATGATTTTCGAGGAAAAGAAGGGAAGGCATTATTGATACGGCTAGTCCTAACTTCTTCTGAAATCAATGAGACTAATGTGTTAGGAGGTTGTGCAATGTAGTCATCTCCAAATGAGCTGTCCCCGAGAATCGTTTTAAAGAAGAAATGTTTACCATTGAACCAAACCATACTTCTCTTACTGTTCACGAGACTAAGCTTAGGGTGTACTTGACTGCATATGTTGAGAAACATGAATTTTTTTTTGATGCAGTATTAGATGACCAAGTATCTAATGATGAAGTGTACAGAGTGACTGTTGATCCCATTGTTCCAACAATATTTCAATGGGCTAAAGCAACATGCTTTGAATATGGGCAAATAGGCAGCGGAAAGACTTTTACCATGCATCCCCTACCACTGAAGGCCTCCCAGGACATTCTGAGATTAATGGATCTAGTTTACAAAAACCAAGGATATCAATTGTGCTTCAGTTTCTTTGAAATTTATGGTGGCAAGCTTTATGATCTACTTAGTGAAAGGAGGAAGCTTTGCATGAGAGAGATGGCAAACAACAAGTCTATATTGTGGGCCTGCAAGAGTTCAGAATATTTAATTGAGCACTGACACTAGAAGTTCAAAGGGTGTAGGCTGCTCAGTGCAGATAACGAACTTCTGACATTGCCTGTTAATAACATGACAACAACAGCCAATGCACTAGGTGAACCTGGACCAGATTTGGCCAACAAAAGCTTAATTCCAACAGGGGAAAAGAACTTAGGTCACATATTCTAATAAACAAATATATTCATCACATCCAGACCACTCACTGCAATCTCCAAAATTCCAGGCAACGGTTAGATCACACAGTGAGGTGGCAGAGGTTTCCCATTTTCTAGGCAGAAATTAAACATAATCCTCCAACTGGCAGCATACCTAAAACGACCTCAAGCATTCGACTAGTTTCTTGTGATGTTGTTAACTTCCATTTTCCAGCAAACCATTAACTAATTCCAGATGTTTAATCAGCAGTTGCCAAATCATTTTGTTTTTTTTAGAAACAGTCCACATGTGTTAACTTTTGTAACTATTATCTATTTTTAGAAAAGAGAGGTAAAGCCCACATCTTTGCAAGTCTGGGGGATTTTTCATTATAAATACACTTGTAAAAGACTAGAAGAGGGTTCGACTGGGCAGAATAGGAGATGGTCGACCTGTGTGAGAGGTCCCGACCTGTAGCTTGTATTTTTCATTGTTGGAGCTAAGGGTTGTGTTTTTTTAGCAGAGAACTTTTTCTGTATATTCAAAGACTGATCAGTAATGGACAAATTTTTCATAGTATTCCTGTGTGGAGATATTGGTGATGTTTTTCTCTATTTAATGTTTTTCCTGTGATCATTATGCTTGTTTTCATTTTCTTATTATCAGAAGGAAAGTAATAGAGGTAGAATTTATCAGCAGATACTCTGTTTCTCGGCTTGTGATAATCTTTGTGTTTATCTTCTAAAAGGCTAGTTTAGGGATTCTTAGCTACTTCTTTGCCTATCTTTTCCCTCATCTATTTCTTCCTCCAATCAACGCCATCAAAAATTAAATCGATCCAATGTTTCTGCTACCTTACCTTGTGTAAAATCCTTGTCCAGATCTGAGATGTAAATCACTTTTTTAAGCGCAGACCCCATTTGCCCAATGGCCCTCCTTGCTGTCCCAAAACGACCATTTAAAAACCCCAACCCCATACTTTCATTACGTGTATAGATAGCCTAAAATCCATTCCTTACAAACCAAGTTAAATCAGACAGAGAGATCCCTCTCTGAGTCTTGGAGGGCTAGATCCAAGACTCGAAGTGGTTCGAGGTTACCTCCGTAATTGCCTCCGCATCCTTAGGCAAATTACAGAGTGCTAACAGTACTTAAGGGGGAGAGGACGTGATATCCTCAAATTATTAGAAATTAAATTCCATGTAGAATTTAGAAATAAATTTCCAATTATGGAAAATCCGAATTTAGAAATAAATTTCCAATTATGAAAAATCTAAATTTAGAATTTTGGATTATGTAATTATTATTTTATGACTGTTGGGAAAAGATTTGAATTTCCCAACTATCCTCTTTTTTTGGAAACATGTATGAGACAAAATTTTAATAAATTAAATGCTAGAAGACAAATGGAACAACCAAGTTAAAAATAGTTGACTATGACTCCATGAGGGGGGAAAATGTTTGAGTTAACTCAGAGCTGATTTTTACAAGTGGAAGAAGTTGAATTTGGCCACTAGCAGCCCCTAAAAATTAGGGATTTTAAAGCTTTGAATTTCCCAAGGAGGGAAAGGAATGGAAATACCTAAGCACGATATAAATACAACATATGTGGGAGGCATGACACTTCTTAGTATGTTGGGGATTGAGAACTATTTTTTTGTTATGAGGGCATCTTGTGTGAGGCAAATCATTTTCTAATATGTTGAATGTGACACTAGCTAACGAGGATAACTCAGTTCACCCTTATGGAGTCATGGTCATGCTAGGGGGTGATCAGGACAAGTGATCATGATTGTTTTGTTTCTATGGTTGGGTGGAATGTGGTTGTTCCATTTGTTTCTAAGCAACAATATTCAGATATGTATCTCAGCTATGTACGTTATTGTTGATGTTATATTATGCATATTATCTTGTTGTTAAAATGTTTTACATTTTATACATATAAGTAAAATTGGTGTAAAATGGATTGTACAACCATGTTATATTGTGTCTTACCACTGTGTAACAATACCTGGAGTGGTGTTTTTTATCTGAAGAATAAGTGTTTAGTATATATATGTGTGTGTGCATGTGTATGTGTGTGTGTGTGAGTGTATAGGGAAATTGTGTATATATGCATTTGGCCATTATGAATCTATACTCTTGATTTTTGTACATTCATGTGTATAACAAAATACTTCAGAAAGAAAAGTATAAACAAGCTATATTGTTGTTCTACTATTATATTGAGTATAAATAATAAGATTCACCAAATAATTTCTATCATATATGATCCAAGAAAGATATTTGATACAGTGAATTGTAGAATATATGCCAAAATTTTAATTTATTATAGTCAAAATGCCGTTGACCAAAATGTTATAGTTTGAGTTCCTTAGACACAAGAGCTCCATAGCTAGTCTAAATAGAGATTTAAAAGACTACATGAACTGTCTAGGTGTGCGCATGGACTGGTGGAAGAAATATGGAACTTGACAGGCCAATCTTCTTCACCAAATGCACGCTCTGTTGTCCCAACCTTCAAAGGAGTAATGCAATATTATTAGTAACTTACTATTGTACAAACATTAAAGGATAAGATAAATAAAAAGTCAAAGCAGACTTATCTGAGATCATGATTGAATACTAGAGGGTCATCATTGTAATGTGAAGTATTCAATCCATGACCCAGGAGGGTAAAGTGGGTGCATAATCCATTTGATGGGTTCCCTCGCAATACAAAGGGAGCCATCATCGACTTATATGCATGTGAAATTATTTACTCGCATAAGTAATAAAACATAGACAAACTTCTAATTAAGTTCTATAACTTTGATATCCTATAGTTTATAAATATAGAGAGCAGATATACTAAAATAATACAGATGGTAATAAAGAGTAGGCTTATAATAACGAAAAAGTATTGCTTCAAAGAAAACACCCAAACTTCATACATAGGATCAAAGAATTGTTGGATTACTAAGAGGGGGATGAATCAGTAATAGAGAAATTTAATCCTTTTTAACCATATAATCCAAGTGATATATCAATATATCATTATCATCCAATAACTATAGAGTAAATAAGAAACAAACAAATTAACAATCATACACATACACATTACACCAGTGTTTTACATGGAAACCCAAAGTGGGAGAAAACCATAGAATTCTTTTTCTTATATGTCTTGAAGAATTAAATTCATTGGAAGAACAAACTTCCTTTACTTTCCAGCTACAACTGTAAGGAGGCTCCAACCCCCTACTTTCTCAGGATACAACCTAAGGGAAGCTCCAACTCCCCAATTCTCTGGCTACAACCAGAAGGAGGCTACAACCCCTATGTTCTTCGGCTACAACTGGAAGGTGGCTACAACCACCTGTCCTTAGCCCATCCAACAGCCTTGAAATAGAAGTAAAATGATAGAACCACTGTCACACTATCACTGTCATATATATCGTTGTAAACCTATACCAATAAACCTGAACCATGCATCAACCAAGCATCAACTTGTACCTCAGCCTGTAATCAACCTGTACCATAAACAAGTGCATCAACCATGAACCAACCTGTACCAAACAACCTGTAATCATATTGTACCACAAAAAAGTGCATCCAACCATGTACGAAGTATGTACCAATCATGTTTCAACTACTCATCAACTATGACTCATAAATATGTACAAACATCATTAACTATACACCTCATGTATGTGCCAACTCATCAACTACTTGTCTCAACCATGTACCCAACATG
>JASDQU010104398.1:295010-305147 GCA_032191745.1 Picea mariana | reverse complement strand
TCCAGTCTTCTCTCTTCTTGACCAAACTCTTCCTCAAGTTGGTTTAAGTCATTCTTGAGATGATCCATCAATATCTTTTCTCTCTTTTATGATTCTTCCTTTTGTGATGCTATGTTGGCTTCTAAACATTTCTTTTGATATTATAGAGTTTCTTCAATTCTTCTGGCCTCTTCTAGTTGAGATCTTAAATTCTTGATGACCTGCTGATCTTTTTTGGAACCTTGAACACTTTCCTTTTGCTTCATCAATTATTTCTTCGTTGAATTGTTTTCTTCTCTTTCTTTCCTTAGATATTTAATTGCACTGATCAATTTTTCTCTGTCATCAACCTCTTCTTCTTCATACTCTTCCTCTTTTGAATTTGTCTGACATGATGAGCATATTTCTTTTTGTTTTGTATCTGCATGTTCTCTACCATTTTTTGAATCTACGATGGGTGAAGAATATATGTCATGTACCATATCCCAAAGTTCTTTGGATGATGAACATCTACCAACCTTTTCTCTTACCGGATTAGGTAATCCTTCCCAGATGAGATCCATTGCTATTTTGTTATTCTTCTTCAATTCCTTCTTGGTTGCAGTCTTTTCCCTCTTTGAACTATCATATCCTGTAACAACTGATAGCCAAATATAATGTCCATGTGCATGTAAAAATACTTCTATCCTTCTTCTCCACATATAATACTTAAAACCATTATAACCATTAAACATTGGTACTCCTTTCTCAGAAAAATCCATGATCCCCTTCCAATGGTAAAATTGTTTCATGAAGGAACCTCACTCTGATTCCAATTGTTGGATTACTAAGAGGGGGGCGTGAATAAGTAGTAGATAAATTTAATTATTTTTAACCATATAATCCAAGTGTTATATCAATGTAGCGTTATCATCCAATAACTGCAGAGTAAATAAGCAATGAACAAATCAATAATCATACACCTATAGAGTATACCAGTGTTTTACGTGGAAACCCAAAGTGGGAGAAAACCACGAAACACTTTTTCTTATATGTCTTGAATAATTACATTCATTGGAAGCACCAAATTCATTTTTTTTTTCCAGCTGCAACTCGAAGGACGCTCCAACTCCCTAGTTTCTCAGGCTACAACTTGAGAGAAGCTCCAACTCCCCAATTCTTTGGCTACAACCAAAATGATGCTACAACCCCCTATGTTCTTTGGCTATAACCGGAAGGTGGCTACAACCACCTGTACTTGCCCCGTTCAACCACCCCGAAATATAAGTAGAATGATGGAACCACTGTCACACTATCACTGTGAGATATACCACTGTAAACCTATACCAATAAACCTTAACCATGCATCAACATGTAATCAACATGTACCATAAACAAGTGCATCAACCATGCACCAACCTGTACCAAACAACCTTTAATAAACTTGTACCATAAACAAGTTCATCCAACCATGTACCAAGTATGTTCCAATCATTTTTCAACTACTCATAAACTATGACTCATTAATATGTACCAACATCATCAACTATGCACCTCATGTACGTGCCCACTCATCAACTACTTGTCTCGACCATGTACCTGACATGTACCTCAACCAAAATCCCATCCATATCATCATCCAAATATGATTCGTAATTCTGTAATAGACCTGGTGTATATGATCACATACCTACAAACCTTCCTTAACTTTAGCAACAAGAGACTAGCATTTTCATCAAACTTTTATTTAGTCTCACATGACTAGTTTTGGATTAATCAACAACCCTAACTTGAAATGATCATAACTATGTACCTATAATGAATAAAGATCTGAAACTAATATACAATGTTCTTCATTATGTTGTATGCAATTCCTTCATGTTTCACTACTTCTAACCTCTCAGAAAAGGAGTTATATCAAAAATGGTATACCTTGTTGAATTCAGGCTTATTCTAGAGAGCGACTTTGTAGAGCGTGCCCCACAGAACATATTTGTTGAATCAATCTAAAAATGTTACAAAACATACTAAATATTGTACTATAACCAACACATTTGGTCTTACTAAATTTTTATCTGTTATGAAGAAGTTATGACGTTTTTACCCAAAACATCTATTTTAGACTAGTTTTAGGACTAGACACAAACCCTAATTTCCATGGAGTGTAACTCCAAAAATACAACGATCCACAAGATGAATGTTTTACCATAGATACTTGGATATGTTTCCTCAATTTCAAAGCAATTTCACTGTCTGAGTCATTCTAGAAAAAACATTATTGTGAAAATGGTGATATGACCTGTAAATAACATACCTTAGAAAGCATCATCAAAAATATTTATCCTCCCTTGAATTTCGGCCTTCTTTTCTTCACCTTCCCTTTGAAATTTGGCTTATATATCCCTTGGTTGCCTCAGTCACCTATAAATATTCAATATGCTCAAGTGTGATGTAAAATAAGAGAGCCTTGCCTCTTATTTATATTCTCCATCTTCTAGGTCACTTAACCCATTTCTAGGTCACTTAAACCATTTATAGGTCACTTAACCTATTTTCCTCATTTTTAGGGTTAACCACTTTCCATAATTAGAAATTTCTCCATTACTTTTGTTAGCTCCCAAAATGAATCAGTCACTTGGTTTCATTTTGTAGGTGATATCATGGTCATCAATAAGATTCTATATTTGCTTTTTGATTCTTCTAGTGTTAGAACTTAGGTTTTTAAACTCATGCCCTAGAAATAAGTTGATCCTCAAAGGTTGTTCTTTAAAATTTCATGAAAAATCTTTTCACCAGCTAACGCATGTTTCAAGGTTGATGTTATTTGGTGAAAGCAACAGGTTTCAATAGTTAAGGTGTACTCTTCCACAGACAAGCTAGCTGGTGAAAGTGCTAAAAACGGGGTTTTCTTCCATGATTCCAGAAATAAAAAAGAGACATGCTTGACACACTTCACATAATCATTACAGGGCACTATTCGAAGCAAGTGATGATGATGATACAATTGTGCATGTTTTAATTCGATATTATGGTGGATCATGCTCGTGATTGCATGCTCCAACAATGATAGCATTGGAGATGACGAATTCACATTCACCATCACAGATAGAGGAGTAGTACCACTCACCCAGCAACATCAAATCAACACTTCATATTTTGAACATGCACTATTCACAAGTAATATGGTATGGTTCCATGTTTTTGATTTGGCAACACCGAGAGCTTTCACCAGTGCTAAACCTTGGCTTAATCAGGAAATTACCGTGACAGTTGTCTGCCAATCATCCGAGGTTCTAGTCATAGATGGAAAGGAAACGAAGTGGTTTGCTGATGAGGAAAGAATTGGATAGCCTATCATTCTTACAGTCGCATCTAGATGTCCAAAAGAATTTCTCATATGCAGGATGCATGAATTACGTGGAAAGGTTACAAAGTGGTTGCCACCAAAGGACAACTGAAGTGTTTGCTAAATCGTATGATGGAAAGAGAGACAATGTTGGTTCTTTATAGATGATAGTCGATGAATCTTCCATTTCCACTGCAACCGGATTACCCAGAATGGGCCAAAGCTAGTTTAAGACAACAGCAACCAAGAATTTAAATTTCAGGGTATACCTCAAGGAAGAATTCAGAGACATCACCTGGAAGAAAAGCATGTCAGTTTCTCACCTGGAAGAGGAATGCCAGGACCTGTTTAAAGGCATTCAGCTCTATTTCACCTCAGAAGGAGGGTATGACAAACTAATTTTATATCATTTCAGACTGCTAGATCATTTCATAGGGAAGAACCTCATGAATTTTCCTTTCTTCCTTCACAAAATCCTAACCAAAGTGTGTAAGAAGATCAGAGCTGAACCTCTAAGCATAAAAAATTCCCTTTGTCATTTTGGCTTGATCAAACTGATAATTGTAGAGGAACTGAGACAAAGAGGAAGGACTTGGCAACATTTTCTTTTCTGGGAAGGTTTTGAGACCCAAACTCAACCTATGAATGAGCAGAAGAAAATTGGAAAAAAGCAGTTAACTCCTCAGAGCAGCTCAAGGAGGAGGAGAGCTCTTCCAGGACCACCAGAGGACAAAATTTCTAGCATAAATTTTGAGAGAGAATAGAAAAAACTAGACTTTGAAACCAACTCAGAGCAGTCTATAGTGAAAAAGACAAATATTCTCAATTTTCCATACACAGACTCAGAAACAAAGCCAAAATAGGAAGATGAAAGTCCAGTCATTAAAAATCCAGAGCACTCCATGGAAATTGCACATGACTGTGAAACTTTTACTCCTATAGATGAAGGTGAAAACTCAAAGAGTAAGAAGTCAAAGAAATCACAAAAAATTAAAGAACTGAACGAGATGATAAAACAACAGGAGTTTTTGGAAAGAGTGATCAAGGCAAGATACAAAGCCTTATCAGAAAATTTTGCAAAGACAAATGTAGCTTTGAGAAGTTGGATTGTGAGAGTGTCAAAGACAAAAAGAGAAAGAAGAAAATCACCAAGGATTATAACAGTTTGTTGTGGTTAGAAAAACGCCTAAAGAGGAAAATCAAGAAACTAAAGGAGAAGGTTAATACACATCCAGATCTACAGGTACTGGCCTAGGCTGTTGTGAATTTGCAGGGAGATAAATCAAAGAAAAATTGATTTTTTTGGTAAAACAACAGTTTTGGATATAAAAGGTTTCTTTTTGGCCAAAGATAGATCTTTCGCCAACACAAAGGGAAAAATTATAACCAATTAGCTGGTGAAAAGAAGAACTTTCACCATCTAACTAGCAGATCGTAAGGTGAATTAGCTGGTGAATCTATAGAAAGAAATTTTTAGAAAGTTAAGCTAGAGAAAAGCGATTTTGGAATATTTGAAAAGGTATGGGAGCATTGAATGATTAACCACCAAATCAAGAAACACTCAGCATCAAATATTCGTAGAGATTTTGGGACAAAATGTTAAATTGGTCAACTAAATTTTTTGGTTATGGTTATTGAAAGATTCCATCTACAAAAGACAGGTTTCTTTACCTCCCACGACACAACAGAGTCCTAAAAGTAATGAAGAATAGATGTCAAAGATCAACAAAAAACAGTTTGAGTCCTAGGAACTAGTCTTTGATTATCAAATTGTATTTAATTAGTTTTACTTTCTATATTTAGACATACAGATCCAATATTTCAGGATCTAAAAACTAATTGTAAAAGGCTATAAATGCCTATCTTTTCTAAGAGATCAGGGTTCAATCTAGGAGATATTTTTTGGTTATTATACTAGACTCTTTATTGATTTTAGAATCACATTCCTCTTATGTTTTCAATGAAAGATTTTCTCATATTTTCATCATTATATACTTTATTTCAGTTTATCTCAGCTTCTAAGAACTCTTATCTTATTTTTAAGCTCATAAACTTGAACTAAATCTTTTCTTGCTATCTTGTATGACCCTGCACATTATTGTATCTGGTTATCTAGACTAGTATTCTTCATATCCTATTCAAACTTTGTTGTCTGATCATTGAGTTCTAAAAGCACTGTCTCATTCGAATGCATGAAGTTGTCCTTTTCATTAGCTATTGAGTTATCCTATTGTTCCAAGCATACAAAATATACTATATTCTTAAGTTACCAAGCATCTTTAGTCTACAACCCTAAAGAGTTCCTTGGAGTGATAACAAATTGGCGCCATTTCTGGGGAATCAAGATTGAAGCTCAGCTTTCCTGGGATATGACACAGAGCTGATCTTTGATGATAGACAAAGATAAGACATTACATTGGTTGTAACTATCTATCTGGCAACTCAACAAGTTCATCCTAGCTCCCAAGAGAATCAGTACCATGGAGAATCCACAAGAATCACCTGTCACACCAATGCCCAATCAAGAACTAATTCTCAGAAGAGGAAAATCATTCCAGTGTCAAACTTCAAAACCAAACACTGAAGGTAATCCTCTCTTTAGTTCTAAAGAATCTACTACAGAAAAAATTGATTTTTCTTCCAAGAGTGCTGATGAAAAAGCAACTGTAACCACTGTAGAAGAATCAATTATTTCTTATCAAAAAGAAAATGCCATTGTTGATGAATTGATAGATTCAAATTTGGTTGAAAAACCATCTAAGACCTTAGAAATAAATCATAGTTCTTCCTCTCTTGAGTCTTTTCATTCACAGTAGAAAGAAGACCATTTAAATATTTACACTAGCCTCCTTGTTGTAGAACATCTTCTTCAAGAGTTGTTTGCTAAAGGGGAAGAAAACTTAGTTGAACAACTTGCCAATTCCTAGAGAGCCTCATATCATACTTCTTTCTCGTTAGAGGATTCACCTTCTTCAAATTTCCCTAGTGTTGAGGAATCAGAGAAGAGACTATCACTTCTCTCACCCTTTTTCATTATGGTTGCACCTCCTCCTTTGACCAAGATGCAACAAATCCTAGCTGCTAGGTATGCACCACTTATATTGCCAAATCCATTATCATCTATGCCGATAGGAGACTATCAGAAGTATATGCCCAAATTTACAGGTGAGGGCGATGTGACTACTAAAGAACATATAGAGGCCTTCTACCGTTATGCTGAAAATCTTAACTTTGAGGAGGAAGATATTTGGACCCAAATATTTGTCCAAAGATTAGATGGCCATGCCAGGAAGTGGTTCAAAGAACTCCTTATTGGTTCCATAGCTGGCATCAAGAAATTTGATGATATCTTTTTTAAACATTGGGATGATAGAAGATATTTTTTGTACTATATTACCTAATTTGGAAATCTAAGGAAAGAAAATGGTGAGTCGGTCTCTAATTTCACTAAGAGGTTCAATAGAATGTACAGTAAAATACCAGCTGAGATAAAACCTTCAGATGCCTTTGCCAAAATCACATATTCAAATTCATTTGACGTAGAGTTATGTTTTTTGTTGAGAGAAAGAAGGTCACCGACACTATCCCTGATGCAAGATTTTTCCCTTGAAGTGGAATCAAATATATTGGCTTCTCATAAGATGAAGGGAAATACTGGTAGGAGAAAGCTGAGAGATGAAGCTTTTTCTTCATCCAATGCTAACCCAAAGTTAGATAAAATGGCTAAGATGTTAGAGTCTCTAACCTCTGAGATATCTAAACTCAAAAGTGAAAATAAGCAGCCTGTCAAGGGAAGGGCTACTTATTATTATGAAAATAGAAACCCAAATCAAAATCCCAACAACTTCAGAAGAAATAATCAGCCAATGCAGATTTTGCAAAGAGAAAGGAATCCTACTGAGGATCAGATGATAAAGGCTCCTCTTAAAAATGTCGTGATGGACGAAGATGAAGGTGATTTTCAAGAATATGGATAGGATAATATTCATTGCGTGGGAGAGGAGACAGAGAAATCTTATGTGACACAGCATGACTATGAAGAGTCATTAATGATTGAACAGATAAATGAAAGTTTTGTTGATGATGGCCTGTTTCAAATGGAAGAGAAGAACGAATACAATCTCAGATCTAAGTCCACTACTTCCCAACAGAATACACCAGCTTCTCCCAAGAAGATCACAACCCCTGTTAAGCAAAAGGATCAAACATCAGAGGATCAACAATTAGATTCTTCAAAAGTAAATGCACCAACTCCTCCCAAAAAGACTGTTGTCTCTGTCAAACAAAAAATTCAAAAAATTCAGACCCCCATTGACCAACAAAGCGTTCAGAAAGCTCCGTTAAATGAGGTAAAGGTTTCTGATAAAATCTCCTATTCTTTCAATTTTGAATCTGAAATACAAAAAATTAAAATCCCCATCCCTTTGATTGAGTTAATGAAGAATGAAACATTCAAGAAAGATATCCTCAAAACCCTGAACCCCAAATCTATATCTCCTCCTGCTGATATTCTTAATATATATGATGAAAAGCCAACCATTACTATGGGCCAAATGGTAGAAGACAAAAATGAAAGTTGTCCACCTTTTTATATCTCTCTGAACATTCATGACAAAACACTACATAATTGTTTGCTGGACTTTGGTGCTTCTCACAACTTAATGCCAAAGGTGGTCATGGATGAGCTCGGGTTAGAGATTACTAAGTCTTACCACAATCTTTTCTCTTTTGATTCTCAAAAAATCAAATGTTTCGGACTGATCAAGGACTTAGCTGTAACTTTGACCCAAGCATCTATGAAAACTATGGTTATGGATATTGCAGTGGCAGACATCCCACCTAAATTTTGGATGTTTGTTATCGAGATCATGGATGAAGAGGCTAGGTGGAACTCTTCAAATGGATCTCTCCTATGATACTATCCCTATTTTTGGAGGAGTAAATAGAAGTTTATACAGGGAGTCACAGCTCGCATATATAATTAGTGATGAAAAGAATCCATCCAACCATCCTATTTATTCAGTTGACATAGGTATGGGATCTTGCATTTTACAAATTGATGATTCATTACCAGATTCATTGTTGCTTAGGAAGCCCGCATTTCAGTCCACAGAAATAGAAGAAGACGAAATTTGGACCATGTTATTCGATGGTGCTTGTACCAAAGAATCAACAGGAGCAGGGGTGGTATTGATTTCTCCTTCAAAGAAAACTTCTCATTTGTCCTTTAAGCTTGATTTTAAAGTGACTAACAACATAGCAGAGTATGAGGCACTACTCCTGGGATTAAATGCAACCAAAGAGATGAAGATTCATAGATTATAGGTATATGGAGATGCAAATCTAATCATTCAGCAAGTGAACAAATCCTTTCAGGCCAAACATGTTAGGCTGAAAGCCTATAGGTTTGAAGTTTTGAGGGCAATCCATACTTTTTTAGATTTCAAAATTTCATATGTACCCAGAGAAATGAATGAATTGGTTGATTCATTAGTTGTGTCATCCTGTGATTTTATACCTCCTCTACATCCTAAATTGAATGATGAGATTAAAGTAAAGTATAGGCCATCCCTCCCTGACAATGTAAAATTCTAGAAGGTTTTTGAGGATGATGTTGAACTCACTAGATTTCTTGCAGTAATAGATCGGTTTGCATATTTTCAAATTGATTTGGAAAATGAACATGACGAAGAAGTTGAGAATCCAAAGTTGAGAAGGAAAATTGTAGCACATGAAATAGTACAACTGTCCATTAACATAATCCCTAAAGGTTTGGTTCCTTTAGAAAATATTTTTTATAATAATGATGTGGTTGTCAAATTGGAAAAGAGGGAAGAAGACTCATAAGTTTTTCAGTATAATGTAGCAAGTGAACATAATCCTAAATGTGTCAACTTAGCTTCACATCTTACTGAAAAGCAAAGGGCTGATTACGGTGAGCTGTTAAAATAATTTGCTGACATCTTTGCTTGGCAATATGATGACTTAAAGACATTCAACACTGAAGTAATTCAGCCCAAGATTTCCCTGAACAAAGAGACAAAACCATTTAGGCAGAAACTTAGATCTTTCAGTCCTATGTTGTTTCCTACCATGGAAAAGGAGATCAAGAAGCTATTGGATGCCCGCATTATTATACCTCTCAGGTACTCAGATTGGATTGCTAATCTTGTACCTGTTAGAAAGAAAATTGGAGAGATCAGACTCTGTGTGGATTCTAGAAATCTGAATAAGTGCTCTAGGAAAGACAACTACCTATTGCCTAAGATGGAACATATTTTACAGAAGGTGTTAGGATCAAAGGTGATGTCCTTTATTGATAGGTTTTCCGGATACAACCAGATTGCTATCCATCCAGATGAGAGAGAAAAGACTGCCTTTACTACTTCGTGGGGTACAATTATGTACGAAAAGATGCCTTTCAGATTCATGAATGCGGGAGCTACATTCCAGTAGGAAATGGAAATTTCATTCATTGGGGAGAAAGACAAATTTGTCTTGATATATCTTGATGACATTATTGTTTTTTCAAGCATCCATGAACATCATTTGCAGCACTTGAAAAAGACATTCCTAAAATGTCGAAGGTATGGCATTTCTCTTAATCCTAAGAAATCTAATTTTGCACTCAAAGAAGGGAAATTACTTGGACATATTATTTTAGCTAATGGGATGAGGATTGATCCAAAAAGAGTAGTAGCCATTAAAAATTTGTCTCTTCCTAGATCAAAAAGGGACATTCAGTCTTTCCTCGGAACTATAAACTTTATCAGGAGGTTTATAGCCAACTTTGTAGAACTTACAAAGCATATCACCTCTATGTTAAGAAAGAA
>JASDQU010104398.1:224437-246415 GCA_032191745.1 Picea mariana | reverse complement strand
TGTCATATGCAAATGGGTCTACAGTACCAAGAGAGAAACATATGGTCAGGTGAGAAAGTACAAGGCCAAATTAGTTGAAAAAGGATTTCAAGAGATTCATGGGATATATTATGATGAGACCTTTTCTCCTATAGAAAAGATGGAATCCATTTTCTTGGCTCTAGCCATTGCAACAACCAAAGGATGTGAATTTCATCAGATCGATGTGAAGAATTACTTTCTTCATGGTGACCTGTTAGATGAGATGTACATGGAGCACTCATAGGGGTTCATTCAAAACTCATCTTTAGTAAGAAAATTGAAGAAGTCTCTCTATGGCCTAAAGCAGGCAAATAGATCATAGTATGCAAAGATGGATTCTTACTTGCTTTCACACGATTTTGTGAGATGTAAAACTGTTTCCAATGTTTACATGTTGAGGAATACCGACTCTGTGATGATTTTAGTACTCTATGTTGATTATATTTTGATCACTGGTAGCTCTACTTCAGTCATTGCTTTGGTCAAAGATATTTTGCATGACAGGTTCTCTATGACAGACATGGGTCCACTAAAATTTTTTCTTGGTATTGAGATCAGGGATTCTTCTAGCATCAAAGTTTCTTAGGCTAAGTATGCCAGGAATCTTCTGGATAGATTCCACATGACAGACTATAAGTCTAAACCTACACCCTTTTATCTGGGATCATACTTGAGTATCGAGGGGGTACACCATTAGTGGACAACACTTTGTATCAATAGTTGGTGGGGACTCTTCTGTATCTCACCCACACACGTCCAAATATCTCATATGCAGTAGGAGAAGTTCCCATATACATGGAGGAACCCCATGATATTCATTGGAAGGCTTCCAAGCACATCCTTAGATATGTTCAAGGCACCATGTGTTATGGGATTCAATATGCAGTTGGTTGTGCATTAGATCTCGTAGGCTTCACGGATTCATATTGGGTTGGTGATAACAAAGATCACAAGTCCACGTCTGGGTACACTCTCAGTTTGGGGTCTGGCCCATTTTTTTGGTCAAGTAAGAAGCAATCAACCATTTCTTGATCTTCTAGAGAGGTCGAGTATAGAGGAGTAGTCAACTGTGTCATTTAGACACTTTGGCTTCAACACTTCCTTACCGAGCTTGGTATCCAGTTTCATTGTCTGACTATTATAGCAAGATTTGCGTTACCCTATGCAATATTTCACATAGGGCCTTAATCCATTTCCCTATGTAGACTTATCTTCACTCTCGATAAAATCCAGAGACAAAAATACAAATTTTTCCACTTGTATGCATCTTTCACACTATACAACATGCATATACGCACGCTGCTCCACTACAACCCGTGTTCATCAGGATTTGTTCCAGAAAATCAAAATTAAATGTTGGTTTTCCATGTCACAATAGGAGTTCTCTGATCCTTTTCCTTACATATAATGGAAACGTTATGAATCGGCCCTTCAATTCCATTTTGAAGGCTATAAGTTGGCCAATTCCGAGCTATGGAAAAGAGAAAGAATTCAACTTTGAGAGAAACTTTACTCTAGATAAATTATTACTTCATTTTGATCCCGCATCCCTTTGTCCTTTAAGTCTGAAAACAATGTTCAAGCCCTAGGCTCTTCCCTTATTGGTGGAGAACCACATTTTTTCACTTCGATGAGCTTGAATTTGGTGGAGGATTTAAGTGGTGGAGGCCCAACTAGAAGGAACTTGGTTTCTCGGTTATGAACCGTGATGACACAAAAGTCTGTAATATCTTCAATTCTTCAAATCAATTATTAATAGAAATATTCTCTTGCCTTCCAATTGATATCTTGCAAATATATGAGTTATTATTAATGGGCATGTTTGTTTTGTATATTAATGGATTATGCTATCTAATGCTCTAACCTTTTATATTATCACTATATGCTTACTCTACTTGTTTGTTGAAAACTTGTTGCGGGTATAAAGCTTTGGGTCAAAGTGCTCAATGGGGGACATCATAAAACATCTGGACGAGGTACATCCCTTTCTTATATCACTTTCACATTGGTTTATATACCATGTTTTTGGGATAGAATTTATTTCTACAGTCATATCCATCTATTGTGGTTTACCCTAGCCATAGAGAGTTTTTCCTCGTAACAGAATTGGCAACCATACTAGGGATGAATCTTATTTCTTAGGGTTTGAAGTACATTTCTCCTTAGATTTCTCTCATTTCTATTGTGGTTCTTGTTGTATCATTTCTTTACAGCTCTTGTTCACTTTTATTCTAAGTTTTCAGCCTTTCTCCCTTGCATGGCCTTGTTTTAAATTATATACATGTCTTTTTCCTTGAAAGTCGCGTTGTCACATCCCCACTAAGAAAAACAAAATTTTAGTCGAATTATCGAGGATCAGAATCCTCAAAATACCTACGAGGGTCTTAGCATAGGCTAGTTCTTTCATTGTCCACCTTCTTGTGATCGTGGGTCGTGACCACAGACCGAACAAGTATGGCGTTATTTCGCTCTTTGCAACTTAGCACTACCAGAGCATTGAGTCTTTCAACTTTGCAAACCTTGACATGGCGGACTGTCGAACCCCGATAGGGATAGCAAGTGGCAGGTTTCCCCATTGGGGTCTTGTCCACATGACCCTATCCCGTGTCTACGCGCTTAAGCTAGCCAAGCGCTTATCGACTTTTCACAATTCGGGGAAACGAGATGCATGACTTCCCTTTGACACTTTTCACTACTTGCAACCTCGCAAGTTCAAGTGTTGAGCTCTCATTATATTCTTCTCCAAAATCTCGAGACATGAATGTCAACAATGGTTGACTTCCTCTTTGCACTTCTCACAACTTGCAACCTCACGAGTTGGAGTGTTGAGCCTTCGTGCTCCTACCTCACGAATCTTCGAGATGTGAGAAGTCAACAGAGTATTGAATTCTTTCCGGGCGATGCATGCCCACCTGTCAATCACGTGGGCCCCACCTGATGGATGTGCCACGTGTTCTCACAAGCCTCGGATCTTGGTAATTTGCAACTTCTAGAGTTGAAAGTGACCCCTTCCAACCTTAGAACACCCAAACTCCTGATATATGATTTCTCCATGGAGTTGTCATCCAATGATCCTCCCGTTCCTGGATCCAACAGTTCAGATTTTTCTCCTCACCACTTCGCACTTCACGACTTCGTGAGTTGGAGCACCCAACTCTTGCACTCTCTTCTTGTGAAACCCCGAGATGCAATATCCTGAACTCAGACCTCTTCGGGACTGCACCAACCCTAACCTCCTTGCAACTCTGCAAGATCCAACAACTATCGATTGTTCACCACTTCTATCTCAAAGTGTCTCCACCATCCATACAACTTCTCCCATGGATGCTTCTATGGCTTAACTCCCTCGCAACTCAGTGCGATCCAACGACCCATGACATTTCGGCACTTCTCCAAAAATTCTCTCTACCGTCCATTTCTACTCTCTTCTACATGCGTCTGGATGTACTTTTTCGACGACCCATATCTAACTCACAACAGCTGATCTAACTGTAGTTGTAGCTCCTCCTTGAACATGAGCTTCTCTTCCTTCTCCTTGGAATATTTCTTAAGCATCAAAGGTCTCGACCTTTGCTTCTCCTCTGCGACCTTTGCAGCTAAGGCTTTGTGCACAAAATGACACTATCCCTTCCGAGCTTCTCTTCTCTAAGACCATGAAAGATTTCCTCGACCTCTGTGATTCCTACAGGGTCTGTGTACATGAGAAGGTGTTGCCTGTCCTCCTCATATAGACGGTTGTGATTCTCTCACGACTTCACCACCCGCGAAGTCAAAATACTTCCCTCTATGACTCTCGATGTCCGAATCCACGATATGGGTGATTTCACGACACGTCTCCTCCCTCCAATGGGGGGCTCAGGTTCTTTCTCTATTTCAGGACTTCTGATTTCGAGTTCCCGGACTCTTGTCCTCCGGACTCCCGAACTCCCAAATGTCGAAATCCCGATACGAACTCCTTCTCGGGAATTTCGCTTCTATTGTTCTTCACGTGAGTTTTAAACCTCGTGCAACTCTCGACAAATCCAACGTCTCTTAGATGTTTAGACCAAGATCTGATGGCTCAGACCTGTCTCTCAATTGCACCATTCCTAAGCTACCTGCACATGAATCCATGGTCCAGATTCTTTCACGAACCTTGGGGATCTACGGTCCCAATTTATTCTCTACTCGTGAAGATAAAGGAAAAAGGGTTAAGGCATTTAACACCCTCACTTATTCCTTCAATCTAACGATCATGAATGACCGCAGAGCTTCCGATAGGATGTCATCCATTGATCGATACTTATTCTTCGAATCCTCAAGGGATTCTACAACTTCTATGCCTCTGCAGATTCTTTGCACACAAAGTGCTACCTCTTCCGAGATTTTCAAAAAGGGTGTCTCTATGGGGAGATTTATCCAGGGTATCACCTGATATGGATAAGGGTATAGATTTCCCGAGAAATGGCTTGAATTATGGATTTATTCAATGTGCGTATATACAGATAATTCTATTTATAAACATAAGCTATACGTGGCTCTTCCATTATACTCATGCAACCACCATTTCTGAATCAAAACACTACACAAGCAGTCTTATACTCAAACCATTCATAAAACTACACAGACTATGAGCATATATGTCAGCATATAAATTTTAAGATGCAATATGTAAAACACTTATCAAAAATAACACCAGAAGTGAGTGCAACTGTTGAGAGGGGTGCTCATTTCCACCCAACCGTAGGCTCAGTGATTCTGATAGGATTTACCACTAGCCACCCCCGAGCTGAGACCACGATGCTGCAAGACTATGTCTCTGTTTTATAGTGACCGAGAACGAGGGTTACTCTACCCCTTCTCTGCTATCACTCACTCTATATTTTCCAAAGTTCTCTTCCTTCCCTCGCATTTTCCGCTTCTTGCTTCTCCCTCACACCTTTTTCCTCTTGTGAGGTTGTGTGTGGCGTGATTTCCCTCGCACTGGTTAGGCCCGACGGCTCTACGAATAGGCGGTTCACTCCCCCCCCCAATCCCTCATTACTCATAAGGAGCCATTTACCTACCAATCTTGGTGAGTCATTTAATTTGCAGCCAGCGAGCCGCTCTTGGTTCTCCGGGCCAATGAAGTCCAAATATGGTATTGGTTTCAGTGGAAGTTAACGCCACCTTTCCAGGTGCCTTCCACCACCATTCTTCAACCATCGTGGTCTCTTTTGCAACATATCCCCTCTCAGCAATCCTATAATATATATACACAATATTATTCACATTTTTGGGTTTTCCACAGTTCTTTGCCAGTATAGTTATTTTTACAAACTAGGGGAAACAGGGTGTTACACGCGTATACACACAATATCTCTCACTGCAAGCTGCATATATATGCTATTTTTGCCTAAAAAATCATGTACATCAGTTTGCCTTGCCTTTTTTTTGGGTCTGGTGTTTACTGGGTGGGATTTGATGTTTGTTGAGTCTTCTTGGGTCTCAGTAGTGACTGTTAAGTTCTTGTGGGATGATAGGAAACCCTCTTTTGGTTGAATTTCTGGGCGAAGTCTTTGTCTTCATATTTTCATTTTTTATTGTCCTTGTACATTGGGATGGGTGTTTTGTTGCTTCGTATCCTTCTTGAGTTGTCTCTTTTATACACAGTAGGGCTATATATCAAGTTAATTTTCAGTTTTGATATATTGAAAATACAAAAAAAATAGGCATTTTGCATTGCTTGGAATTTTTGTCTTTTGAATCTTTATCATTAGCTTAGTGCATATAGTGAAAGATTGCATTTTACTTATGAATTGCAGAGCTGAATTTGAAAATTGCATTGGTTTTTAGATGCATATCATTCATGGAATGTTAAAGTTAGGAATTCACATTGCTTTCATATTTACTTTTCTTTCAGAGTCATAACATTATGAGTTTCATTACCATAGCTTTTTTAGTAATCATGACCATAAAATCAACGCTATGATTTAAAATTTACTAGTCACAATTTTATTTCTAGGGTGCACAAAATAGCCTAGGATTTAGTGCCTTGGAATAGGATTTTGTGACTAAAATTCTCCAAGGCAATTAAATCAACATATGTGTCTGAGTCAGGGAGTGGCGAAATACATTGTATAATTGGTAAGATTAGGAGGCTCCACTCACACTATAGTTAATCACGAGATCCGACGAATTTGGTTGAAGGGATATCCCCCCGGTACCTTCCTAGCATCAAATATATTTTTGGGGATCTATTACCTCCATGAGAGGCATTGATTTCAAGGTTCCATTCTTTGCTAACCTAACCATATGGTGGACCTGACTTATGAATGCTCTCCTATGCATCGATTATAAAATATTTTATTAGTTTCTTGAATTAGGTGTCTCATAGGTTACTTGCAGGGGTTATTCTGCAGGTACCTTGGGTCAGATAAGGGTTAGAAAACACAAATCCTTTATGAAGGATTACCTCTCCGGGGGGATCTGACTGAATGGTTGTTAAGCCCACGAGGGCCCTTATAACTGATAATGTTACCTTCGATATTTAGTAGGGAGTTGCAGGCCCCTCTTGGGTTAGACATACCTTCTTTAGGGAAGGAGGCCATTCAACCACTTTACCCTGTTTGCATGCATATTGGTCATTTGACTTTTGGTATGCTTTTTGACTACTAATTGGGCTTAGCATATATTTTTTATCTTTATATTCTTAAGTCATTGTGGAGTTGGACCAACCTCTCTGCCAGTCATGTCACTTGTTATAGTTACCACCAAATTTTGATTATTTTCCTTCTAAAAGGTGTAGAGTTATTAGGAGTGTTACACACACATCCACTGTTCAGAATTGTGATTCTATTAGGATGAGTATTGAACCTAGTATTTAGAACATTGTGATCCCTTTGACTCGCATAACCACTATAGTTAATGGAACCCCTTTGACTCTGCAAACTCTATGGATGTAGTGTCGGAGACAGCTATCATTACTATGACTCGACCTATATTAAATGCTCAATATCTTGCCTCAAACCCTTTTGGGTCCCTTGGCCACTCAACATGATACAATGTTCAGTCCATCCCTATGGCTTCTAGTCCATTTTATTATGGTATGCCCAACTTCACTTTGCAGTTTTTGAACTCCATCCCAGCTGTTGGCCCTAATGCTAGAGTTGGGCTTGGGGGAAGTACACATCCCTACACTCCTTTTGGATTTGGTGGATCTGAAATCCGTCAAATGACTCCTAATATGGGATTTTTTCTCTCTTTTAACCCTAGGTCCAATCCTCCTACTTCTGGCTGGAATAACCAACTTCGAAGATAAGCTTCGGCTCAAGTTCTGTCCTACAACCCTACCTCCTTGGTGCAGATTACGAACAATAATTTTGGCATGATGAATCCACCTCTATCCTCCGGATTCCAACCTAGAGGAGGTCAGTTTCACGCTTTGGGAAACCCGCAACCCATATCCATTCCATTTGGGGGAAGTTTATATAACCCTCAATAGAACATTCCAGCTGAAATGATGCCCAACTAGCCCTTTATGAATCAGCCCAGAGGAGGGCCTTATAATGATGGATAGATCCATGGTGTTTACCAAAACCTTGTATGGCCTATAGTTCTGCAAGAACAGTATTTCTCAGGAGGTTGGGGCTATATTTTGCAACCCCGTCTCCCTTTTTTGACCACACTTAATCTGTCAGATTTGTCTAAGTTAATTAATGAACCTCTGAGTCACAATCCTACATGGCCCCCCATCCCAACAAAACTTCCTCCAGACATCCCGAAGTTCAAGGGTAAGAATGGAGAGGATCTCGGTGATCACGTCACTACCTTTAACCTTTGGTGCTCATCAAATTCCCTTAATGAGGATTCTATTTGATTGAGATTATTTCAATGCACCCTTATCGAAGTTTCTATAAAATGGTATATTGAGCTACCTAAGGGGGCATATGAGACTTTTAGTCAGTTGGTGATGGTATTTCTTAACCACTTCCAATTTCCCATTCATTATGATGTTGGCCTAGATTTTTTTGAAACTTTACACCATGATACCGCCGCCCATATCTTAGACCATATCCAATACTGGCATAGATGGAAGAGATTGATTAAGACCCCAATACCCCTGAGCTTTCTTTTAGAATGGTTTCTTAAGTTTTTGCATGCTCCTATATCAAAGGACATTTTTGCTTTTGGGATTACCATTGAGGAAGAGGTGATCTTTAGGGCCCAATAGTTAAACTTAATATATTCTCAGTCTAGGATGTTATACCACCTTCTTCCTGATACACTGCAGTCTACTTACAACCCTAGATAAAATCCTGGACCTCATACTGAAGGCATTGTAGGTGTCGCCAATGTAAATTTTGTAGACTTGATGAAAAACCATTTGAAGGAGTTGTCTTTAAACCAGTTTGTAGCATGGACAAATTCATCTGTGTCTTTCAAGCCCACTCAATCAGTGGATGTACACTATGTTCAATCGTCGACCAACACAAATGGTAACCAACAACTAGGAGGGACTAAGAATAAAGAATGTAATAATTATAAGGGTGGGAAAAATGGTAATGACCCAAGGACAATAATAATAATGAGAAGATGGGTAGTAATGTTGGAGAGGGAAAACAAGAAAGATGTAAGGTGAAGTTTCCCTATAAGATTTTCACAAACGATCACCTTACCTATTTATGCCCCAAACTTGTATAACTTGTGAAGATATTATCTTTCTCTCCCATCATGATGATGAATCCATTCCCACATAATCAAAACCTAGCCTCAAGCTCCTCAAATGCTACAAATGTGGCTAGTGGGGGTCAAAACTAGAAGTCACAAGATGTCAACCATTTATGTAGCAATATGGTCGATGTGAAAGTTAATGTAGCCACTTGATCTCAAGATTATATCTCTTCACAAGCTAATCTTGGTCTAGAATCTCCTCCTCCTCCTCGGAAGATGAATTTACAGATTGAGAAACTAGAGACACCACCTCATATTCCGAAAGGAGTACTAAAGCACTCTACCTATAATCCACATGATAGAGCCACCCAAAACTACTCTCTTGTTGAAGACCTGGGTCAAACCCCTTGTGCAATGTCGACTTTGTAGGTACTCTAGATGTGTCCTTCATAGAGGAATGTCTTACTCTCTACTTTAGGAGCTCTAGAACCTAGTGGCTCAAACATTATCAAGTTTGACATCACAGATGTTAAGCCTTTATTGACTTACCATGTGGCTTTCCAAATCCATGTAGAGTACTCAAAGTATACCATCAAACATGGGGTTGTTAATCAAGGCCTTGCTATGTGTGTGATGTCCCTAGTCTATTGGAAATCTCTTGGTTTTTTTAGTCTTTCCAAGTCATCGAACATGTTGACTTATTTTGATGTTCATTCCTTCCTCCCTCAAGGTATTCTCCCTAACTTTTTCGTCTAGTTAGGTGGGAAGATGGTAGAGATGGAGATAGAGGTAGTTGATGTGCCTTTCATTATAACCTGTTTCTAGGTCACAATTGGACTTATGCTATGATCGTCGTTTTGTTTTTCGTCTTCCATACTCTTTGTTTTCCTCATGAAGGGAAGATCGTGATGATCAATCAATTATCCTTTGCGTGCTATATTCCTAATGCATCTCTTGGACTGTCGATCCCTAGGATCTACAATTCTCAGTCGACAACTAATAATATCGGTGTCAGAATCTATTCTTCCCTTACGGGTACTTTTGACTTCTCGACACCGAGTCATCATGTTTATGCCATGTCCAGTAGGCCTGTTTCAACAGGGAGGTCTATTCCTTTACACACTTCCTATTTTAGTGATCCTTCAACCCTACCTTCCTCGACTATGTCTTGTGAGGGTAGGCCACATACTAGAATTATATCACCAACCTATGTTAGTCATGTTGGATATGGGTCAAAAACCTATGCTAGTCATGTTGAAGACCCGCAACCAGTCATTGCAAGTCATGCTGGGGGCACAAGTCTAGTCATATCTAGTCACACAGCACATACATCGCCAACCTTTGCTAGTCTTGTTGGGGATCCATCACCAACCTCTTCCAGTCATGTTGAGGATTTTCTACTAGCCTCTGTAAGTCATGCTTGGAGCATGTCACTAGCCATTGTCAGTCATGCTGGGGGAATTCATATGATTGATAATCCTAGACGTGTAAGATGTAAGCCCAAGCTCCTTTGTAGCCTTTCCAAAGGATATCAACTTACCTGTTTGTGCCCTTATACTGTTGTGGTACAAGAAGCATGGTCCTTTCCTAGGGGCCTTTCGGGTTTTGAGTCATCTTTCGCTTCCCAAAACTATTTGGTTGATACAATAGTCATGTTGATGCAATCTTTGGCTGACACCCCTCTTCCTTTAGGGGTTGTTGCATGTCTTGATCTTGTTGTCTCGCATCCTATTCAACCAACGGTTGAAGAAGTGGTCGTGTCGATGGAATATTCATCCGATCCCACTCTTATTTTAGAGATTGAAAAGACTAAGGAAGTGACATATCTGATGCAATCTTGAGTCAATCCCACTCTTTGTTTGGAGGTTGATACATCCTTTGACCATGTCCTTAGAATTTATAGTCCTGTACCTTCTTCACTACAAAGCATTCCACTCTCTTCGAGTATGCTCCCTCCAAGTCCAAGAAAGGTTTCCTTTAATTGGAATGATCTTGTAGAGCCTCAACTTCCTTCTTCTATAGCCTTCCAGATAAGGGGAATTCTTCGATATATTGTATATAAGGTAACCTCTATAAGTATTTTATCCTCCTGGACTTGGAAATATTTGGGTTTTCCCAATCTTGTTTAAACTCTTCGTAAGTTTTTGAACTTTCATAGAAGTTATTTATGGGAGCCTTGGCCTCCCCCATTATATTCTTCTTAGAATAATATCCATGAGTCTAATTTAATGATGCAACACCCCTACCTCAATAGGTTCTGTGTGACCTCCCAGTCTTGGATCTTTCTATTCCCTTGAGCCGGAATGGCTATTTAGTTCCCACTGGAACCTTTTCACATGTAACCATAGGTCCTTATTAGAAGTTACACCTATACAAAAAATCACTAGGCGTGAACCTCCACTCCACGCAACCAATTGATGTGACTATGACCTTCACCCAAAAAGGTGTTTTGGGTTTCACGACTTCTCTATTCCTATTATGAGTCCCTCTGACTCCTTTGACTCCTGAAACCTTGAAATGGGATAACAAATCTTTATCTCCTCCCTTATGCCTCAACCATGTGACGTCAATCATGTCCTAGGGTCCACCTCCGAGTGCGTCGAGATTTTGAGAATCGTGATTTTGTGATGTGATTCCTCTCATGTATCCCAAAGTCCAAACTCGCGACTTCCTTGCTTATAGATCGATAGTCCTAATTCCTCCTCGATCTGACGGTCCAGATTGTATAGAAATTCTGTGTATCGGGATTTCACAACTCAAGATCTCTAAGTCACTACCTTCTCCACACTCTGACTCCAGAAATTTTGAAATCTAAAATCACAAGATCAACGACTCTCGTTGATCCATATCTAATGAAGACTATTCCTCTTGAGATTATGAGTGTTGAAAAAAACTCATCCTTAACTTATCTTCTGATTCATTAGATCCAATGGTCCATGAAGAATCTATATTTATCCTTCTGAGAGTTTCAACTGTCTGTTCAAGTTCTCAATACTTACTAGCCAAACATTTGGTGTCTCCTTCCAAGCTTAGCTTCAGCGAGGTGACTTTAGCCTCATCTTTCCTTTGAACTCTTCGAAATCTCTATCCTTCCTTATCTTGTTTCTTGATAAAAACTCAAGGATTCTAGGGAAATTTTCCCACACTCCTTGGGGCTTCACGATAATCTTTGATTATCTGAACTCTTCAATTCTATGCACTCCTTGCGACAGTAACTCTTCAACCATTCACTATGTTGGAAAATTCCAATCCTTCAACTTGGACTGTGCACATATTGCATGGATTTGTGCTATACTTTCACTTATGTTGGTATGATAACAACATTATCTCTCCTGATATTTTCTAAGTTAAAACTCAGAACTTATCGATGCACTCCTTGCAGAATTTCACTGCACTCCTTACAGGAATTCTCAGGAAGATAAATAATTGAAACTCATACTCTCCCTCTCACGGACTTCATATATTCAACATGTAATCATGCATATACATAGCATTGAAACAAATGCATAACATATCATATAAACAAAATGTAAACATACCATTCAATAGATGAAAACAATAGTCATCACAATGCCATGAAATTGACTCAAATCATTCTTATATTAACTCAAGTTCTTTTGTACATGAGCTCTATAGCATCGGCTATCTTCTTATACAAATTCTACAATCTTTGTTCTTCTCTACTATCTTATTCTCTTACTCTTCTCTTACAATTGAGAATAATGATACAATACAATACATACGAGGGAGATTTCTAGAGTTTTCCCTTCTACAAGTCTAAGATATCAAATAGAATTAAAGCCTACATGTACTTTACATTTATTACATTAATTGCCTCCAAAAAACATATGAGAGCAACTGCTCAAGATCTATGTTACAATCACCAAACCATGAAAGAAAAAATATATTTTCCATATATTACATTAATGCTTCATCCTTTCAAATTCAGAACATCCTCAAAACGTGCACTGGTGCATATCCAACTATCCTCCACTTTTGTGCTTGCTTAAAATGCTCTTGCATCATACTCCTCTGCATAAAAAATTTGTTGTCTCTTATCCATGAGCTCTTGCACTGTCTGTGCATGTTTCGGATCTCTACCTCTCTTTCCCAACTAACATCTTCAATCGGGTGTCCCTTCAATTTTACCAAGTATTCAAAATATGTCTTTCTCCGGGTCTTCTTGGTAACTCCAATGACCTTTTCCATTTGTGACTCTTCCTCTATAGGAATATTTTTAACCCACTAAAATTCCTTGTGAGTATCTTCCCCATCTTCTTCATCTTCTCTGTAAGGATATAGATCTGCTACATTGAATATGGGTGATATGCCCACATAATCTAGCAATCCTATCTCATAAGAATTTGCCTCAAATTTTCTTTGAATTTTACACGGCCCTATCTTTTTCATTTTAACCTTATTATATGTTCCCCTTGGGGATATTTCCTTTATAAGGTGCACTAAAACTAAATATACCACTTCGAACTAAATCTGTCTCCTATGTTGATATGCTCTGCATTTATACTCGTAGTTGGAACTCTGCAACCACTCTTTAATCTAATTATGGAGCTCTTGCATCTCTGCTGCAAAATATTTTGCTCCAACACTTACGAACTCACTCTAACTCAAATACACCTCTTGGTTGCATTCCATACATTATCTAGAATGGTCTCTATCATGTTCTCTAGTTAGGGGAGTCATTATATGAAATTCTACTTGTGGCATAATCTGATCTCACTGACTATGATGTTCAACTGCTAATCTCCTCAAAAAATCTCCCAAGCTTCGATTTACTACCTAAATCTACCCATCTGTCTGAGGGTGATATGTTGAGATAAAATATAAACTCATCCCCGGCTTTTTCCATAGTGTCCTCCAGAAATGACCAACAAATTTGGTGTCTCGATCTGAAACAATACTCTTGGGTAAACCATGAAGTCAAACAACTTCTTTGAAAAATAGGTTTGAAATGTGTGTTGCATCACTGGTTTTCTGACATGGAATGAAATGTGCCATTTTTGAGAATTTGTCGACTACCAAAAATATGGAATCACAACCTCTCTGTGTCCTTGGCAGTCCTAACACAAAATTCATGCTTACCACGTCCCATGACCTCTCTGGTACTGGGAATGGTTGATACAATCCTGTATTCTATATTTTCACCTTTTCATGCTGGAGAATTCTACATTTGTTGACAAACTTCTTGACATCTGTCCTCATCCCTAATCAATAATACAAACTGTTCAGTTGCACAAACGTTTTGTCATGGCCGAAATGTCCAGCCAATCCTCCACTATGTTTTTCCTTTAAAAGGTTTTCTCTCATAGAACTCTTCGGGATACACAATTGATTTCCTTTGAATAATAATACATCCTGGATCAAGTATTCAATCCAATGGCTTCTATCTCTTAGAACAATATTCTCACATGCTTCATAAGCATCCTTGAAATTTGATTCATCTTTGTACATGTCCTTAAGCCTATCAAAACCTAAGGTATTCACACAAAACTCCTGCAGAATAAATCATTTCCTGCTCAATGCATCAACAACCTTATTAGTAGTTCCAGAAATGTGCTTTATAACAAAAGTAAGTTTTTGCATAAATTCAACCCATTTTGCATGCTTCTAGTTCAATTTCTCCGGTCTGGTTACGAATTATAAACCATGGTTGTCGCAGTACAAAATGAACTCTTTCAGAACCAAGTAGTGCCTCCATTTCTTCAGCACCTGTATGATTGCATAAAAATCTTTATCATACGTGGAATATTTCATCTTGGCCTCATTCAGCTTCTCACTAAAGTATGCAATTGGTCTATTGTCTTGACTTAAGACTACTCCAATCACAAATCCACTTGCATCACATCTCACTTGAAATATCTTACTAAAATATGGCATAACTAGAATTGGTTTTCCATTTATCTTCTCCTTTAACAACTTGAAACGTTTCTCTGCTTCCTCTGTCCAATGAAAATATTTATGTATTTTCTTCACTGTGTCCATCATTGGTGCAAAAATTCCACTAAATTTTCTGATGAACATTTTGTAAAAACTGGATAATCCATGGAAGCATTTGAATTCAAAGATATTCCTTGGATACGACCAATATTTGATTGCTTTTACCTTCTCAAGATCCATCTTCAACTCATTCAAAGAGATAACGAACCCCAAATAAACAATCTCTTTCTTCATGAAAGATGACTTCTTCAGATTTGTCAGCAACTTCTCTCGCTGCAACCTCCTCATCACTAGAGTTAGGTATCTCAAATGCTCTTCCTCAGCCTTACTAAAGATCAATATATCATCGAGATACAGAATTACAAACTTTCCAATGAAATATTTCAAGTCTTAGTTCATCGATATCATGAAAGTAATTAGCACATTCGTCAAACCAAATGGCATGAAAAGCCATTCATACAACCCTTCATTCATCTTGAATGTTGTCTTCCATTCATCACGTTCCCTCATTCTAATCTGATGATATCCTTTTTTCAAATCAATTTTTGAAAAAAAAATTGCTCCACTCATGCAATCCAGCATGTCATCCATCCTCGGTAAAGGAAATCTATACCTAATGGTGATTTTTTTTATATCCCTTGAGTTTGTACACATTCTCCATCCACCATCCTTTTTTTGACTTAACAATGTTGGTACAATGCATGGACTCAAGATTTCCCTGATCAACCCTTTGTCCATCAAATCTTGGACTTGCTTCTTGACTTCTCATTCTCTTGCAGCTTCAATATGTATGTTTCTTTGTTTGGTAAACTCACTCCTGGTATAAGGTCAATGCGATGGCTTATAATTCTGATGGGTGGCAATGAACAAGGTAAATCATCCACCGCTATATCAATGAAATTCTCCAACATTTCCTAAATTTCCTCCATTATATCATCCATCAAAGTATTGGTCAATATGACTCTAGGTTTTCTCACCACAACAAACCTCATTTCTTCACCTTTCTTGACTTCATCCAGAAGTTTCCTCCCACTCATGAGAATTATAGTATTTCTTCTTTCTTCTTTCACCTTCTTGTCTTCAATTGGAAACAACATATGTGTCCTACCATTCTTCCCCAAGGTGTATGTGTTCTTTCTCCCATCATGAGAAAAATTCATGTCATATTTCCACTGTCTCCCCAACAAAAGAGGACAGACATCCATGGGAATAATAACACATAAGATCTCATCTCTATATCCCCCTATCTTAAATTCAACTAAACATTGTTTAGTTACTGTTGTTTGATGTCCTTTTTGTAACCACGAAACCTTATATGGGCTTCGATGTGCAACTATTTCCAATTCCATCTTCTCCACCATATATGTGGATAATAGATTATCTATGCTTCCACTATACAAAATCACCTTGCATACCCTATCCTTGGTCTTGCAAGTAGTTCCTTTGGACTAGATTCTCTATCTCCTTCTCTAGCTTCAAGATAATTTTCCTCATCATTAAGGATCTTCCACCTTCTACATCTTCTGCCTCAACATTTCACGTTTGCACTTCTGACATATGAGCTTCACCTAATCCATCTCCTTTTCTATCAGGGAATTCAAAATATTTGTGTCTGATATTTCCATAGACAAAACACTTTATTTCATCACCTCTTCCTCTTCCTCTTTCTCTTTCTCAAGGAAAAGTGTTCCTATCGACATATTGTCCTACTTCTGAACTTCCTCCCCTTTCTGGGTGGTTATGAGGTTTATTTTCTTCGTCCTTGGGCTTCTTTACTCTATCATGGAAAATTTCCTTGCCTCTTCTTGGACTTCTACCCCTGCCACTTTGACCATTCTTTCGAGCCAATTTTACTTCCGCCTTTGAAGAAATTTGATAAGAATATTCCACATTTTTTATTGTCACCATGCTCATCTCATCTTGAATTTCATATCTCAAGCCATTCATGTATCTGGAAAATTTTTCATAATCACTCTCATTATGACTTGCCCTGATGTTGAGTCTATAAAACTCCTCAGTGTATTCCTTCACTTTCATCCCATTCTGTTTCAAATTATGCAACCTTCGAAACAGATTAATTTGGTAATATCTGGGTATAAATTTTTCTTTCATCTTTGCTACCATCCTATCCCAAATTTTGATTCATTGTTTTCCTTTGCAACGCCTATTAGCCTGCAGTTCATCCCACCACAGTTCTGCATGCCCTTTGATTCTAGTGACAACATGTTTAACTTTCTTATCTTCTTTGATATCCTCATATTCAAAGTACTTGTCCATAGCTCTAAACCAATCTAGCAACTCCTAAACGTCTAAGTTTCCTTCATACATCGGAATGTCCATTTTTTCCCTAACCCATATTCTTGCAACAAATTTTCATAGACGTTCCTCTACAGCATTTTTGGCTACAAATTCTTCTTCGACTCTAGCCTAACTTTCGTTTTCAGCCTCACTAAAATATCTAGTATCAGTTGTTCGCCTCTGGGTTGTCTCCATAGCATCCAATCGAGTATAAAGTTCTCTCATTTCCGTTTCCAAGACTAGATCGAGCATGGGTCTCTCTTGATGTCTTCTTGGAGGCATTGTTAAAATATATTCCACACAGAATTTAAATCACAACTTTCCTTCTATCTTCTCTTTCTTATAGAAAACAATAATTGTAAGCTAGGCTCTAATACCACCTAATGCAGCAGCCCTACCTCAGAAGGTTCTGCGTGACCTCCCAGTATTGGATCTTTCTATTCCCTTGAGCCAGAACAACTCTTTAGTTCCCACTAGAACCTTCACACATGTAACCACAGGTCATTATTAGAAGTTACACCTGTGTGAACAAGCACTAGGTGCAAACCTCCACTCCACGTGACCAACCGATGTGACCACGACCTTCACCCAAAAAGGTGTTTCATGTTTCATGACTTCACAATTCATATTGTGAGTCCCTCTGACTCCTTTGACTCTTGAAACCCATAAATGGGCTAACGGATCTTTATCTACTCCCTTATGCCTTAACCATGTGACCTTAGTTGCATCATGGATTCCACCTATGAGCACGTCAGCATTTCATGAGTCATGAGTTCACGATGTTATTCCTCTCCCATCTCCTGAAGTTCAAACTTGTGACTTCCTTGCTTACATATCGAAGGTCCTGATTCCTCCTCGATCTGACATACCATATTGTATTAGAATTTCACAAATCAAGATCTCCAAGTCACAACCTTCTCCACACTCAAACTCCCTAAATGTTGAAATCTGAAATCACAAGATCAACAACTCCTGTTCATCCATATCTAATGACGACTATTCCTCTTGATATTATGAGTTTTGAAAGACACTCAACCTTAAATTCTTCATTGATCCACTGGATCCAACGGTCCATGGAAAATTGGTGGTTCTCCTTCTGAGAGTTTCAACTGTCCATTCAAGTTCTCAATACTTCTTGGCAAAAAAATGGCATCTCTTTCTGAGCTTAGTTCTAGCGAGGTGACTTCAGCCTCATGTTTCCTTCAAACTCTTCAAAGTCTCTATCCTTCCTAAGATTGGTTCTTGATGCAAAATCAAGGATTCCATGGAATTTTTCCCTTGCTTCTTGTGGCTTTAGGATAATCTCTGATTATCTAAACTCTCCAATTTTGTGCACTCCTTGCAATAGTTACTCTTCAACCATTCACTGGGTTGGAAAATTCTAAGACTTCAACTTGGCCTGTGCACACCTTTCATGACTCTGTGCTATACTTTCACTTTTGCTGGTATGAGAACAATGGTATCTCTCTTGAGCTTTTATGAGGTAAAATTCAGAACATGTCGACACACTCCTTGTGGACTTTCACTGCACTCCTTGCAGGAATTCCGAGGAAGAGAAACAATTGAAACTCCTACTCTCCCTCTCACAGAATTCATACATTTAACATGAAATCATGCATACACACAACATTGAAACAAATGCATAACATAGCATATAAACAACTGTAAACATACCATTCAATAGATGCAAACAATATTCATCACAACACCATGAAATTGAGTCAAAGCATTCTTATATTAACTCAAGTGATTTTGTGCATGGGTTCTATAGCATCAACTATCTACTTATACAACTTCTACAATATATGTTCTTCTTTTCTCTCCTATTCTCTTTCTCTTATCTTACAATTGAGAATAATGATACAATACAATACATACGAGGGATATTTCTAGAGTTTTCCCTCCTACAATTCTAATCTATCAAATCAAATTAAAGCCTACATCTACTTTACATTTATTACATTAATTTCCTCCAACAAACCAATGAGAGCAACCACTCAAGATCTGTGTTACAATCTCCAAACCATAAAAGAAAAAATATTTTTTCTAGATATTACATTAATGCTTCATCCTTTCAAATTCAAAACATCCCCAAAATGTGCACTAGTGCATATCCAACTGTCCTCCACTTTTGTGCTTTCTTATGCTGCTCCCACATCATTTATTCTCTTTTCTGATTCGTCTAAAAAATGAAAATATATTTGAGTGATTTGTCCCTTTCACACTCGTTAAATTGGACTTGAAAGGTGGTGAGTCTTAGTTAAGCTCTTTTCCGACTCGTTTTCAAAAAGAGAAAATATTTCCAAGTGATTTGTCCCTTTAACACTCATTAAATTGGACTTGAAAGTTTGTGAGTCTTAGTTAAGCTCTTTTCCGACTCATTTTCAAAAAGCGAAAAGATTGTCGAGTGGACTTGCCTCTTTCACACTCATAAATTGGATTTGAAAATACGTCTATTTGGCACAAGTTTATCCCTTTTTCACACCAATTAGACTAAAAGACATAAAAAATGACATTTTTTTGGTGTCAAGTTGTGATTGCATCTCATGCCCTTGCTTGCAGTATTGAGCCTTTGGACAGTTCTCACATTGCATTATAAATCGTTTTCCTCAACAGTTTTTTGCATCCTCAACGAGGTAGATCCTTGTTTATATCCTTCACAATTTGACACCCTATACCTAGGAGGGAACATTCCCTTGAGTGTCCATCTCTTGCATGCATTTCCCTAGATTGAGAATTGGTATGTTCCATTGCTGGAACTAGGTTTTCTTACTTGCAATAGTTGTTTCCTCTTCTGTATCATAACATTTATTTGTCTATCAAAAAAAAAAAAAAGACGGGCAGGAAGGGAGTATTATCTTGTATCAGCAACAATTGTGTTGCCTTTGAACATAGCACAAATTTATTTGAGTCCATTCATCATCATAATTTTGGGATTAGCATGGCCTTACGAAGCTGAGCTCGTTACAAAGTCTTCTCTACTAACTGGTTACTCTTTCATTCCCTACAGAGAACTTCATTGATGCCTCCTGCATCTTACAATTTCATCATCAGGTCTATGTTTTTGGTGTCCTCTATATGTCTCATTCTCTTTTCCAAAGGAATTTTATCAACCTGTGTGGGCCACTCCTCAGAACTATTGAGTTTTCATGTCGGACATACCCTCAGTTTTGTCTCAGAATCACATGATACTATATTCCTACCATGCACACTGTCCCTACTTTCATGATTGGTAGGTAACATTGAACCCAACAATTGAGATTTCATCATTGGTCATTGACTGGGTGGTTTCCCTTCTGTTCGATGGCAAGGAATCTATTCACGCATTGGTATTCATGCAGTGTCTTGGATGCCAATAGCCTTATTGGTGGTTTCCTCGCCTTTGTCAATAGTTTTCATCATTGGATATTATTTAGAGGATATTTTTTATGTACTTCTTGCACTTGGCACACATGAAATATTCACAAGGTCATGGGTTCATGAACATGTTCTTCGTTTGATTTCCACCAAATTAAGAAGATTCTGCTTTGTACCTCGTACTAACTATTGAGAGATTCCTTAATTATCTCCTTTTAGTGGGTCTCTTTCCATTGACTTCAGCCCATCTATTATGGAAATGGGACCTAGAGTCTTATGAGTGCCTTGAGGCTTGCATTCATCAGTGGCAGGCTCTCTTGACATCGACAGTTGCGAATACATCAATGTCTCCTGATCGATGGATTGTTCAGGTGTTCGACACAAACTCCTTTATTCACACTTGTGTTCGATACCTACCTTCATTATCGATAGGTTGTCATGCATTTGTTAATGGTATGCCTCAATGACCGGTAATCAAATGATGTCTTATTGTGCTTGACCTCAACTCATTTATTCACATAATGTAGACTTTCACCCTTGGAAAATTTTGTAGAAGACTTGAAGACATCACCATGTGGCTGCAACTTTCCTGAGTTGTTTCTTCCTTTTCATTGGACTAGTACCTATATGACTTTAGTGATCATCAAATATCAGATTGTACTCCATGGCTTCAGATTGGTTTTTGAGACTGGTTCTACTGGGTCTTTTTTGTGACTATGACAACTTTTTGGCATGTAACCGCATTTGTATTTTCCTATTCATGGCCACAACCACTTGTTTGGTATATTTTCACATGGATCTACAGTGTAATTTTATTGACATCCATGTATGAAAATTCAATGAAAAATGTAATGAGCAATGAGTTCTTCCAACTGGTCCCATACCACTCCACTTCTTGCATATTTATAATGTATTTCGACCATCACAAATACTCCTCTGACCTCACACATTAGGGGGCATATTTTATAGAAATATTTGCCTCACCCTATGCAATCTTGCACAGAGGGCCTTACTCCATTTCCCTATGTAGACTTATCTTCCCTGTTGATAAAATACAGAGACAAAAATACAAATTTTTCCACTTTTACACATCTTGCACACTATACAACATGTGTATACATAGGATTATCCACTACAACCCATGTACATCGAGATTTGTACCATAAAATCAAAATTAAATGTCAGGTTTCCATGTCATGAAAGGAAATCTCTGATCCTTGGCCTTCCATATACTGGAAACATTCTAAATCAACCCTTCAATTCCATTTTGAAGGATATAAGTGGGCCAATTCCTAGCTATGGAAAAGAGAAAGAATTCAACTTTGAGAGAAAAGTTACTCTGGAGAAATTATCACTTCATTTTGAGTATACATCCCTTTTTCCTTTAAGTTTGAACACAGTTTCCATCCCCCAAGATCTTCCCTTATTTATAGAGAATCTCATTGTCTCCCTTCTATGAGCTTTCCATTGGTGGAGGATTGAAGTGGTGGAGGCCTAGCTAGAAGGAACTTGGTTTCTCAGTTTCGAACCGTGCCGACAGGAATGTCTATAATATCTTCACTTATGTTGATCATTTAATAATAGAAATACTCTCTTCCTGTCAAATTGATATCTTGCAAATATATGAGTTATTATCCATGGGCATGCTTGGTTTTGTATATTAATGGATTATGTTATCTAATGTGCTAACCTTTAATATTATCACTATATGTTTTC
>JASDQU010104398.1:173316-192708 GCA_032191745.1 Picea mariana | reverse complement strand
GAACTAGGTTTTCTTACTTGTGATAGTTGTTTCCTCTTCTGTATCATAACATTTATTTGTCTATCAAAAAACAAAAAAAGATGGGAAGGAAGGGAGTATTATCTTGTATCAGAAACAATTGTGTTGCCTTTGAACATAGCACAAATTTATTTGAGTCCATTCATCATCATAATTTTGGGATTAGCATGGCCTTACAAAGATGAGCTCGTTACAAAGTCTTCTCTACCGACTAGTTACTCTTTCATTCCCTACAGATAACTTCATTGATGCCTCCTGCATCTTATGATTTCATCATCAGGTCTATGTTTTTGGTGTCCTCTATATGTCTCATTCTCTTTTTCAAAGGAGTTTTATCAACTTGTGTGGGCCACTCCTAAGAACTCTTGATTTTTCATGTCGGACATACCCTCAATTTTGTCTCAGAATCACATGATACTGTATTCCTATCATGCACACTATCCCTACTTTCATGATTGGTAGGTAACCTTGAACCCAACAATCAACATTTCATCATTGGTCATTGACTGGGTGGTTTCCCTTCTGTTCGATGGCAAGGAATCTATTCACACATTGGTATTCATGCAGTGTCTTGGATGCCATTAGCCTTATTGGTGGTTTCCTCGCCTTTGTCAATAGTTTTCATCATTGGCTATTATTTAGAGGATATTTTTTATGTACTTCTTGCACTTGACACACATGAAAGATGCACAAGGTCATGGGTTCATGAACATGTTCCTCATTTGATTTCCACCAAATAATGAAGCTCCTGCTTTGTACCTCGTACTGACTATTGAGAGATTCCTTAATTATCTTCTTTTAGTGGGTCTCTTTCCATTGAATTCAGCCCATCTATTATGGAAATGGGACCTAGAGTCTTATGAGTGCCTTGAGGCTTGCATTCATCAGTGGCAGGCTCTCTTGACATCGACAGTTGCGAATACATCAATGTCTCCTGATCGATGGATTGTTCAGGTGTTCAACACAGACTCCTTTATTCACACTTGTGTTCAATACCTACCTTCATTATTGATAGGTTGTCATGCTTTTGTTAATGGTATGCCTCAATGACCAGTAATCAAATGATGTCTCATTGTGCTTGACCTCAACTCATTTATTCACATAATGTAGACTTTCACCCTTGGAAAATTTTGTAGAAGACTTGAAGACATCACCTTGTGGCTGCAACTTTTCTGAGTTGTTGCTTCCTTTTCATTGGACTAGTACCTATATGACTTTAGTGATCATCAGATATCAGATTGTACTCCATGGCTTTAGATTGGTTTTTGAGACTGGTTCTACTGGGCCTTGTTTGTGACTATGACAACTTTTTGGCATGTAACCGCATTTGTATTTTCCTATTCATGGCCACAGACACTTGTTTGGTATATTTTCACATGGATCTACAGTGTAATTTTATTGGCATCCATGTATGAAAATTCAATGAAAAATGTAATGAGCAATGAGTTCTTCTAGCTGGTCCCATACCACTCCACTTCTGGGATATTTATAATGTATTTCAACCATCACAAATACTCCTCTGACCTCACACATTAGGGGGCATCTTTTATAGAAATATTTGCCTCACCCTATGCAATCTTGCACAGAGGGCCTTATTCCATTTCCCTATGCAGACTTATCTTCCCTGTTGATAAAATCCAGAGACAAAAATACAAATTTTTCCACTTGTACGCATCTTGCACACTATACAACATGTGTATACATAGGATTCTCCACTACAACCTGTGTACATCGAGATTTGTGCCATAAAATCAAAATTAAATGTCAGGTTTCCATGTCATGAAAGGAAATCTCTGATCCTTGGCCTTCCATATACTGGAAACATTCTAAATCAACCCTTCAATTCCATTTTGAAGGATATAAGTGGGCCAATTATGAGCTATGGAAAAGAGAAAGAATTCAACTTTGAGAGAAAAGTTACTCTGGAGAAATTATTACTTCATTTTGAGTATACATCCCTTTTTCCTTTAAGTCTGAACATAGTTTCCATCCCCCAAGATCTTCCCTTATTTATAGAGAATCTCATTATCTCCCTTCTATGATATTTCCTTTGGTGAAGGATTGAAGTGGTGGAGGCCCAGCTGGAAGGAACTTGGTTTCTCAGTTTCGAACCGTGCCGACACAAATGTCTATAATATCTTCACTTATGTTGATCATTTAATAATAGAAATACTCTCTTCCTGTCAAATTGATATCTTGCAAATATATGAGTTATTATCCATGGGCATGCTTGGTTTTGTATATTAATGGATTATGTTATCTAATGTGCTAACCTTTAATATTATCACTATATGTTTTCTTTGCTTGTTTTTTGAAAACTTGTTGCAGGTATAAATATTTGGGTCAAAGTGCTCAATGGTGGACATCATAAAACATCTAGACGAGGTAGGTCCCTTTCTTATCTCGCTTGCACATTGGTTTACATAGCATGTTTTTGGGATATAATTGATTTCTGAAGTCATATCGATTTGTTGTGGTTTACCATAGACATAGAGAGATTAACCTCATAACATTGACTAACATATGGTGTAACAATCAGAGTACACTGAAATTTTGAAAATATCCAGTACAGAGACAACAAACCAAACACATTGAGGTCCACATGCATTTCATCAGATATTTAGTACATGACAAGATCATTGATTTACAGTTTTGTCCTTCCTTTGAGCAAAATATTGACATATTCACCAAGACCTTCACTGAGAATAAGTTTCAGACCTTGCGGGATTGTCTTGCAGTGAAGAACAAAGTTGCCTAGTAGCTACCATTTTCTTCTTTTGATACATTATCTTTTGAGGTGGGGTTTTATTCCCATGAAACACTAACATAAGATCTCACCAACCAAATCCCATTAATCCACAACAAACTGTAGTAATATCACTTGGGTCCTCATACCTTTGAGAGCCCAAAAATTATATAGCCCACATATTTTAAAGGCCATTTAGTCCCCTAGATCTCTCTCTACTGCAACATATACCTCCTCATGTTCTCTTTCTCTCCACTCTAGCACCACCATGCAAGAGACAACCCCCTTTTTGAGTTAGAAACCACTAAAAAACATTATTTACAGACATATATATGAGGTGTAGTGTACAGAGTCACATATAGGGTTGTTTATACACTTGTTGTTGTTTAAACAGATGCGTATAAGCATGTGTATATGCGACCTGATGAATTGTATCCCACGTACACCTAAAGCTTAAAATTGCACCCCAAATAACTTAAAAAATGGAACATAATTACAAAATATAATCTAATTAAAATAAAGAGGAGAGGAAGATCAGTTACTTGGTCCAAACGATCATTGATTTCATCACTCATAGCTCTCGCAATCAACAGTTGAAATTCAGAGGTAATTTGGTCCAAAATCCACTATTTGGGTAAAAAATATAAATGGTATAGTAAATTTGTTTTCTTTTACTATTTATAGAAAAATTTTACCCACTTTGCATAGTTTCGGACAATATTTTTCCCTAATCGACTAATATGATAGTGGATTGAGTTGTTTTTTGTAGTTTTATCCATGGATTCTTGAGCTTTTCAGTGCCATGTTGCTCGTTCGTAACTTTGGACATTTATTTTTATTACCCAACATATAGGATATGTATCAATCCATCATCTACACTTGCATCATCCTATGACTGTCACTCATATGCCTTAGTTACGAACCCATTTTATTGTGACATGAAACCTTTTAGCTGTAACTAGAAGTGTCATTATCGAATGGCAGAGACTTACCAAACTTGGGTACCCTAGTTATATCCTCTTCTTCATTCGATGCCCAGGAGTCCCTTATAGATAATACATGACTTTATGTTGAACCTTATTTATTACTCATAAACATGTTGACCTATACCTAGAGGACTCCTAAGCAAGTTTGATTTAAGCTATTTTCCAACTCGTTTTCAAAAAGAGAAAAGATTACTGAGTGAACTTGTCTCTTTCACACTCGTAAATTGGATTTGAAAGGACATCTATTTGGTGAAAGTTTATCCCTTTTTCAACCCAAGTAGACTAATATTACGAAAAAGGACATTTTTTGGCATTAAGTTGTAATTGCATCTTAGGCCCTTGCTTGCAGTATTGAGCCTGTTTCTGATTTTTTCTTTTTCATTACAAACCATTCACCTCAGTAGTTTGCATCCTCAACTAAGAAGAGCCTCATTTATATCCTTTTCATATTGACACCCTATACCCAGAAGGAAACATTCCCTTGAATGTCCATCTCTCGCATGCACCTCCTTGCATTGAGCATAAGTATGTTCCACTATTGGAACTAGTTTTTCTTACTTGAGACACTCATTTCCTTCTATGTATCATATCATTCATTTGACTATTGTAACACCCCAAGGATGAGACCTTGCTTAATTGTAATTATGTTTATAGGCTGGTGAGACAAGTGTTTATAAGATGAAGACTTACATATTTATTAGGTCGGAGAGCCTATATTCTTAAGGCCATGAGCCTGATTTTGTATATGTAAATACAAATATCATTTATAAAATTACCCTAGTGCGTGTAGACTGACAACGAAGAAAGATTTATGGGGGAATAAGATCCACTAGGTAGGGTAAGGTAGGGGGATAAGTGTCTAGGCCTAGGGGATAAGCTGGAGGGCTTACCTCTAAGGGAATGATATTTTATTATTATTTACTAAAGGCTAAGGTGGACATTATCGGTGTTGTCCTAAGTTCTTGGAAAGGGAATGAGTGCTAAGTGGAACTCATGCAGCTTCAAGAAGACATGTGTCAAGATGGGCACATGTAGTTTATAGTGGGGAAAGCCAACTTATTCTGGGTTCCTCCTCATCCTTTCCATTCTCAAGACCCTAATGATTCTCTAAAATTCTGTCAACCTACCTGATTCACTATGGAATCACATACTGAGCCACCATCATCTCGATCATCGACCTCTAAACAAGCATGCACCCTGTAACTTTCTGAGTTGTGTTGTTTCATAACTATTGGTTGTTGCAGCCCACACAGTTCCACGACTAAGTGTGTCTTTCTACCATAGTCTATTCTTACTAGGCTTTGTTGTCACTATCACCTTTTTGGGAATTGACTTAGAAGGTGGATTGAAGAAGTAGGTTGTCAGGACTGTGGTTTGAAGAGGTGGGTTTTTAGGCCCGTGGAATGAAGAATAAGATTTTCAGGCATGCAAGAAACTCTCTCCAGGTGAAATTGGTTGTTGGGGAAGTGATTTCCCAGAGGGGTCCCAACTGCAGTTATAGTGCTCAGAGAATTCTTGTATGGACTGTTGCTCAAGACCTAGAAGGGATGTGGGTCAGTCGAAGGACTGTGGAGCCGAGAAGGATAACACTTCCTAGGGTGGGACAAACATGTGGGGAAGATAGGCTTTAGGATGTCAGTGTGAGATAGCCCAGGGACATAGTCCTTCCTGTTGACAAATGTGACTTTCATGTTTCCCTTGCAAAGCCTAGCAATCCCTTTCCCAGTGGATTTTAGTCCCAGCTCAGGGGTGACCCACTACTAACAGTGACGAGTAGCATGGTCTAAGGCTGGGAGTTTCGTGGAAGGTCTGAATGAAGTTTGGTGGTCTTCTATTGAAATATAATCTCCAAATATCTGTTAATTTTATGTTGTGTAATTGTACGTGTTATAAATCGATGAGTAATTCCTAGATATATCAGCTATGTTGTGTGTGTAGGATTACTGTTATTTTTGCATTAATATGTGTATGGTTAGAATATGTCATCTGTATGCATATATTGTCAATATGTTTTAATGATTATTTTTTCATGAATAAGTGGCATGAACCGAATGATGTAATTGTTAATTGTGTTATATATGGATGCATATAAATTTACAAAATGGTATCAGAGCTAAGTGAAACATCCAACAAGTAGCATTTCTTGACCTATTGGTGGCTAGGTACGTCACAAAATGACATTAGATCCATGATTTCAACACTGATCCTGGATGGTCCATGTTAGTGGAAGATGAAGCAAAATTTTCAGAAAATAATTGTTTTCGAAATGGACAAAACTAAGGTTAAGAGGCCATGGTTTCTACCCTCAACATAGATGGTCCACGAATGAGAAATTTAGCCAAGAAATTCCGAAGAATTTTGAGGTGAGTGCTAGAAGGGAGTTGAAAGAACACTTAGACTGTGCTCGGAAACACAGGAGGTGTAAAAAGTTTAAGAAATGGCCAAAAAGAAATAAATTACACATTCGTGGTGTTGGGTCGTTAGATTTGGGATGGAGGAAGATAAGTCGTCAGATCAAGCGAAGAGTAAGTGGAGATCCATTGTGGATATTCAAAAGGAAATTAAAGGGAGAGTAAGTTGAGACTCTACAATGCCTCAGGATCATTGATCTTTCCATATCAATATATCAACGATGGATATAGATCCCACTACGGGAGAGCATCTTTTCACTGTGGAGATCGGGAAGGAAATTAAAGTGTGAGCAAGTTGAGTTTCCATAATCACTCTTGGTTGTTGATCTTCATGGCTCTTTAAAACACGAATGTAAATATTTCAAAGTGAGATAAGCACCCAAATGTTAAGCCAATTTCACAACTCTCAGTCACCTGTAGAGAAGACAAAGAGAACTTCATGCAATTCCTGTCCGTTGATACAAGAAAGGAACATGTGTCAGAAAGTTAGCTTATTTGGGAATACAACATTTAGGAGAAACAAGGTGTGAATAATGATCTAAAAATATGGGGCTGACTTGTTTTTCTATGCAAGCACCCTCTACTCCATTAAAATAAATTTTAGGACCTTTCTCAATGTCTTAGTTGTGCAAGAGGATTTATGTGTCAAGTTTAGGATTCTTTTAGGTGTTTATGTGTGAGGTTTTTGAAAGGTTAAATGTGTTGATTAGAGAATACAACAACAAACATAACTTGCAGCAAGATATAACCAACAACTCGCAACAATAACAACATGATAAAGAAGTTCACCCCCAACTGGGCTACATCTCCTTGAGAATCCATCAATGGACTAGGCTCTCTGGGATTAGTTTTTCTAAAATATTTTTACAATATGCTTCTCAACTACAATAGATTTACTGACTGTACCATTGAGTTTAGAATACGTAAAAAAACCAAAAATTACTATTAGATCTCTGAAAACAAACCATGGCTCATTTGGGCATGACCTCTTCTACTGGTGGCCTTAAGCTTCCCTGAGCTCCAATGTAAAAACAACACCTATAAAAATCCTCGAGTGCCTCTAAAACCTATTCCAATGAGTTCATAGCATCTCAATTAGTTAGGAATGACTATTTAGTCACTGAAAATGGACTTGGGCTCATCTGAGCATGGCCTCCTTCAATGGTGGCCCTGAGCTCCCTAGAGCTCTATGAAACTTTAATGTAGAAAAAACTACAATACAAGTCTCCAAATTCCTTTGAAAACTATACCAATGGATTCATAACATCCAAAAACCCCTAGATGGGATTTTTCGACACTTCATTTGGACAAAAAATGAAGAAGATAGGCCTCCTGCAATTTTCCTCCTTCAAGCTTGTTGTCTCTGGTTCGCCAATTCACACCTCTGTGTGTAACATGGCTTCTGGTCATTTCTGATGCCTAAACCCAACACCTGTGCGTATTCCTGTTATTGATGATAAAGTGTATCACCATTAGCAGACTTAGGGCCTAGAAGGGCAGAGGTGTTGGGTTCATGGGGGGCCATATGGCCACGTCCCAATGATAATATAGGTCCTGTTGCAAGGCTGAATGTGGGCGTGCTAAGTGTCAGGTTAAATCACTAACCATTTTAAACACACATGCTCCTTTTTTTGGTTACATGGGAAGTGTATACAACTGGGGTTGGGGCTAAGCCCTAGCCCGAACCCTGTTCCAACTGTTGGCATTTTAAAACTTAAATACAATGCAACCCATATATATAATAACTAACATCACATCGGCTAGTGGTAGCCCATACTTTTCCAACGTGTCGACCCTGTGGAAGGTTCAGCATTCGAACCCCACAGACTCCAAAATATTTTATCAAACCACAAGGTGCCATGTGGTAGCCCATGCATGGGACATGTGGCACCACCCAATTCGACAAGTATGCCATGTGTCCAACTGCCATTTTCCCACATCTGCCACTCAACTGTCCAATCAACACATTCCACATCAGCATTTCCATGTGGGGTCATACCCCTACCACGTCATTCTGTACGGACTGTATGGACTGTAAAGTCAACAAATTTATGCTAGTTTGGAAAAACAGAAAGAACACGATATCTCACTCATTTGATATCTGTTTGAACCCATTTGAAGTGTGTGGGGTTCATGAGGGTGAGGCCTACACTCCTGTATGTTTTGTAGTGATTCCAAGCAATTTGAGTTTTGGGCTAAATTTTGACCCCTGATCCAGATTCTGATCACACATTCCCACTAAAAGGATTTTGGACCCACAAAAGATGATGATTATCTTCCTGATCTTCAATTCTATTCTACTTCCAAGTTCTATCAACTCATTCTACTTGAAAATTCTTTTTGGAAATCACCTGGCTGCCTTGACATGCCTTGCACTACAACTGGCTATGTCCCTCAACCATTATTCTCTGGTTGTTGCTGACCCATTGTTCTCTTTGTGCTTGTAATACTGTCAGCATTCCCACTAAGAATCAAGTCCTTCTTGTGAAATCTTTTGCATCAACACAATCCTCTCTACAATGGCTGCAAAATACTTTCCTGCGACATCTTGTAACAATCCAAGAAAACCATCAATCTTGAAAACAAATTTTATACAAGAATGAAAATGATGCCAACCAAGTCTTTTGCTCTTCAAGTAATAACTGTCACATCTTGTACATCATCAAATTACATGTAATTTTCTTGCATCTTGGTGTACTCAAATTCGACTTACAAGCCAGCAAACACCATCGACTAAACATAAGTTGAAAAACATGATCAACAGAACATAGTCGTCAAGACAACATCGACACAAGTCGAGACTCATTTGAAACATATCTACATTTCAAAAGTCGACATTCATGATACACAACCATGTTACATTCATGAGTCACTCATAATGAACTATCACCAAGTTCACTATTTACACACATACAAAATCACATGCATGTGCATAGCTCTTCAACTCTCCTTCAAGTACAAACATAAGTACATAAACCCAAAAACATGTGGGTACATAAGAGATGAAAATGAAAAGATAAATGGATGCAATAAGTGACTATCATACCCATCTTTTACATCCTTCTGGGGAAGTTGTGCAACAACAAGAATGCCTTCAATAGAATCACATCCACATGCAAACTTACATCATACAAGTTATGAGAAGCTATTGCAACTTCTCATACTTTCAATAGAAATGCATACATAAAGCTGAAAAAAGCATCTAGAAACAAAGAAATGCAAGCCTTACTTGTTTAGGAAATCTAACTGTTTCTTACCAAGCCAATTCAGTGGTGACTTTTTCTACTGAAAATCTTCTTCTTGTGAATCATCTTGACTCACATCGATGATGGAATCTCCTCTTCCATTCTTGCTAGTCTCTTTATCCATTTTCTTCTTGTGCTGTGAATGGGTGGTTGGATGCAATGTCCAACATTGGTCAATGAGATGACCCCTCTTCTGGCAGTGAGTGCAATTCATTTGCATCTTCTTTTCAAGTTTCCTTTTCTTGGAAAGTTTCTTGAATGTGGTCAATCTTTTCTAACATTTTGAAACATGATGGTTATATAAACCACAATATGTACATGGACTTTTTCTTCCATTTTTACATGCAAATTTACCATGCTCAACATAATCAAAACAAACCAAATTACAGGAAAAAATATACCTTGAACATTCACCTTTATTGCGTTCTTGAATACGTGAATTTGAAGAGTTACTAGCTCTCTTTTGAATACCAACAACAATGTTCTTGTCCTCATGATTGTCACAACTCTCTTGTTTCACACATTTGCATTCATCTTGAACACAAATTTTGCATGCTTGACGGATTGAACTTGCAACAAAAGTTGTTCTTGGAACTGTTTCCCTTGTCTCCTCAGCTTTGGAATTTTCTCCATCTTTCTGTTCATATCCAAGACCCCTATACTCGGGCCTCTCCTAATTATTAATAGGCTCAACAATAACTTGAGCCTATTTTTAACAATAACTTGGACCCTATTCCTCTAGTGTGATTTTCAAAAACACCAAAGCATTCATCTTGAGAGGAATTTGAAGAAAAACCAACATTACATACCTCATCTTCATGCATGTACTTGGTAAGGGTTTCCTTTTCCTCATGGAGCTACGTCTCCATCTCATGCAAATTTTCAAGAAGATGGTGCTTCTCCTCCTTCATGGCCATCAACTACTCTTGAAGGACAATGCTCTCCTTCCCATCTTCCCACATTTCTTGCACCATATCTATCATGGTTACAAATACATTCAACATCTCTTTGTCAAAGAACTTGGATAATGAAGATGTATAAGAAATTTCATTATTTGAAGCTTTCTCCATCCTTGCAAGATGTCAAACATAAACACAAAACTTGCACAATAATACCAACAGATAAATATATAGCTATCAATGGCAATCACATGAGAAAAACTATGCTCTGTTATCACCTGATCTAAAAATAGGGGGCTGACCTATTTTTCTATGCAAGCACCCTCTACTCCATTAAAATAAATTTCAGGACCTTGCTCAATGTCTTAGTTGTGCAAGAGGATTTATGCGTCAAGTTTAGGCTTCTTTTAGGTGTTTATGTGTGAGGTTTTTGAAAGAATAATATGTTGATTAAAGAATACAATAACAAACATAAATTTAAGAAAAATATAACCAGCAACTCACAACAATAACAACATTGTAAAGGATTTCACCCCCAACTGGGCTACATCTCCTTGAGCCTCCATCAATGGACTAGGCTCTCTGGGATTAGTTTGTCTAAAATTATTTTACAATTTTCTTCTCAACTCCAATGGATTTACTGACTGTACCATTGAGTTCATAGTACATAAAAACCCCAAAAATGACTGTTATATATTTGAAAACAAACCGTAGCTCATCTTGGCATGACCTCTTCTAGTGGTGGCCTTGAGCCTCCCTCAGCTCCAATGTGGAAAAAACACCTATAAAATTCCTAAAATTCCTTTGAAACCAGTTCCAATGAGTTTAGGGCATATCAATTAGTCATGAATGACTATTCAGACACTAAAATGGACTTGGGATCATATAAGCATAGCCTCCTTCAATGGTGGCCCTAAGCTCCCTAGAGTTCTCTGAAACTTCAATGTAAAAAAACCTACAATAGAAGTCTCCAAATTCCTTTGAAAAATATACCAATGGATTCATAACATCAAAAAAACCCTAGATGGGCTTTTTCGGCACCTCATTTGGCCAAGAAATGAAGAAGATAGACCTCCCGCAATTTTCCTCCTTCAAGCTTGTTGTCTCTGGTTCACCAATTCTCACCTCTGTGTGTGTAACCTGGCATCTAGGAATTTATCGTGCTTAAACCCATCACTTGTGTGCATTCCCATGATTGATACTAAAGTTTCGCATTGTTAATGGACTTAAGACCTATAAGGGTGGAGGTGTTGGGCACATGTGGGGGCATATGTCCATGTCCCACTGCTAATATAGGGTCAGTTGTAAGGTTGAATGTGGGTGTGCCAAGTGTCAGGTTAAAGCACTGACCATTTTAAATGTGCATGCTCCTTTTTGTGGTCACATGGGAGGCGTATACAACTGAGGATGGGACTAATCCCAACCCAGACCCCCCACCAACTGTTGACTTTTTAAAACTTAAATACAATGCCACCCATATATATAATAACTAACATCACATGGGCTAGTGGTACCCCATACTTTGCCAATGTGTTGACCATGTGGGAAGTCCAGGGTTCAAATCCCGTGGACTCCAAAATATTTTATCAAACCACAAGGTACCACGTGGCACCACCCAATTCGACAAGTATGCCATGTTTCCAACTGCCATTTTCCCACATATACCACTTGATTATCCAATCAACACCTTCCATGTCAGTGTTTCCATGTGTGGGGTCATACCCCTTCCACATCAACCTGTATGAACTGTACAGTCAACAAATTTTTTCCAGTTTGGAAAAATGAACAGAACATGATATATCACTCATCTGATGTTTGTTTGAATCCATTCAAAGTGCATTGGGTTCATGATGACGAGGTTTATGCACTTTTCTGTTTTGAGGTGATTTCGAGCACTTTGATGTTTGGGCTAAATTTTGACCCCTAGTCCAGATTCTGATCAAATATAATGGAGACTCTTGAAGTTATGAATCTTGAAGCTATGAATTCTTGAAGTATGAAGTTAATCCAGACTATTCATTAAAGGAGACGCTTGTCAGAATATCATCTTGTTTTGGAATTTGATGTTCGAGAGAAACGAGGTATGCTAAGGTGAAATATCTTGAAGCTCAAAGTCCCGAAGTGACGTGGCCTACTGACGTTACTAGGGATAACATGGATGCATGGAATGTGTGCCACATGTTAGTGGGTTAAGAACCTTGGTAAGATGGAAATTCAGTTAGAACATGACGTATGTCACCCGCCTAATTAGACCACGTGTTAGCTTCGTGTGTCCTGCCTAGTGGTGCTCCTAGTGGTGACACAAGGTAGTTAAGCATGATGAATAAGTTAGATGGATTGGGCTTACATTAACTTTGTTCATGATCTATCAATATCGAGGGTCGGGAGGCATTGCAGAGATCGAAGTTATGTGACAGATAATTTTGTAAGGTGGTCCCCCAATCCAAACCATGGTTTTCCAGAAGGTGTACGCGTCAGCATGGGGACAATTGTGGAACGATCGACGGGTTACTCCAAAACTTCCAATCCATGTCCCCGCAATTTGAAAAGTACTAAATTTGATGTGATGGTTTTCGGAATTTATTAGCTCGAGCATGGAAACCATGGGCCCCATTGGACGCGTGGTGCCAGATCGTGAAGTCCGAAGACTTGTCACTCTAGAAGGAATGGTGCATGAAGGAATGTGGACCGTAGATCCTCTATTCTTCTTACATTCTACAGTTCATTGTTCTGTGACGTTGGGACGTGCAAAAAAAGGGAAACCTCCAAAGCCCGTAGCCCAAAGTTTCAAGGCTCCAGATAATTGCCCAAACCATAAGCATTGGGTCACAACCATGGTCCCATGTGAACCAAGGGCTGAAGAAAAGGGGCTAGCGCCAATTTATTTTTTAGAACAGAGTGGAGATTTGAGATAAAATTTGAAGGGGTTCTTGAATGACCAAGACCCACTAAAAATGAAATATTATATTTCTTTTATTGAAGTAGATTGATTTATTTTGGGATATTATTAACATCTATTAGCCTGAAAAATTTTTGGTTGACTATACATTTTGCAGAGTTAACAATTTTCAGAACCAAACTGAAGTGTCTCCTAGTGTAGAGAAATGGGAAAGGCACTGGGTGCTTACAGTTCGGAAAATGAAGTTAGAGGAATGGATTTCCATTTTGGACTTGAAGGATCAAACTCCAATGGGTATTAAGAAGAGATATATAAATAAGGAAACATGATGAAATTTAAAATTTGCAGAGAGATGTCTAGACTCACCGAGCAGATAACAAAAATCTCATGAAAGCCAGGGAGCAACAGGGAGAATTCAACATAAAATTGATGCAGAGCCTGGAAATAATAGAGAATAAATTGGATAAGGAGAGTGGCCCAAGAAAATAAGGAAGTCATATAAGAACAAAAAGTGATAGCAGTCATCACCAACACTCCTCGAGGCATTCCAATAAGAGAATACACAACAACTCAATTTTATCCCCTGTTAGGAAGCATAAGAGGTCTCGGGAGGATGAGCTACGAGGAGAAATGGACAAAATGAAACCTCCTACGTTTGATGGGGATCAAAATAAGGATGAAGATGTAGAGACATGGTTTTTGGCCATGACGAAGTATTTTCAATTGCATAATTATTCTTCTCATGCAGAGGGAAGAATTGCCATCTATCAACTAAAAGGTAAGGCATCCATGTGGTGGGATTAGCTTGTGCAAGTGAAACACATAAAAGATAAAGATGTTACTTGGAGGGAATTCAAGAAGTATTTTGAAAATAAATAATTGACTAAGAGGTACTATGATAAGAAAATGAAATAGTTCTTTGAAATCAAGCTAGGAAGTATGTCCATTGATGAGTATGAAAGAAGGTTTTTAGAATTGTTGAAGTATGTTTCTTTCATCAAATATGAGATAATCAATATTCAGAGGTATTTGAGTGGTTTACCACCATCCATCAGTGAAAAAATACAATATGATGACCCCAAAACATTGGAGGATACCATAAGGCGAGTTAAGTGCCTTTATGATCAGCAAAAAGCAAGGCCAAATTTCTGAAAATCTTGGGAAGAGAAGAAGAAATTCAATATGGATCCGAGGAAGAGGGGAATTAAGCCACCATTCTTCAGAAATAATCCTCAAGGACAACCAACTTCTAGAGAACCCATAACGATTGAGACAGGTGGTCAAAGGCCAAGGAAGCCACCTATTCAATGTTGGGGTTGTAAAGTTGATCATATATTTAGAGATTGTCCTCACATAAGTGACAAAGAGAGAGTTGTTCACAATGTTCAGCGAGCTGAAAGAATGGGGGACATGGGTAGAAATGTACCAAGGAAATATGGAGCTTTGTATAACAATCAAGCAGAGTATCAATCACATATGATTGAAGTCTAAGAAACAAGAATGAAAAATCTTAGTTGGTGTAGTTGGCTACTAGAGCCAAAAGAAAAGTCAATGAGATGGTTCAGTCATGTATTATGGACATGAATGGAATGAGCACAAGGGAATATTTGAACAACTTTCCTTTAGGATATTATTAATTCCTAATTGTTATGGATTGGTTATACCAACACTATTCCATCTTAGACTGTCATAACAAGGCATTCACTGGCTTGGATGAAAAAGGAAATTAGAGAACAATCCAAGGAATTCCCAGGGTAGTTACTATCCGAGAAATATCAAAAATGCAGTTGAAGAAGTGTTACAAGAAGGGATTTCAAACATTTGTAGCCCATATGGAGGAAGAATATAAGGATAAGGTGCCAAATTTGGAGGATCATGCAGTCCTGGAAGGTTTTGATGATGTGTTCAAGGAGGTACCAAGACTACCTCCAAAGAGAAATATTGATTTCTCTATTAATTTGATGCCTTGAGCACCTCCAATATCAAAGAATCCTTACATGATGAGTAAACCAGAGCTGAAGGAGTTGCAAATTTATCCATATGGATATCGATGGACACCCACCTTTTCTAGCTGGATTAAAACAACTTTCTGGCAATTTTGGTAATTTACTATTTTTAACAGTTTTTCAGATCTTGAACTTTCCTAGCTGTTTTGAGGCCCTAAACGACATTATTTTGGGTATCTATCGATGGAAAAGTTTCATCATGAAATTTTGGTCAACAGTTTTATTCCTCGGATAGATCTTTCCAACGAGTTATCGTGCGCCTAAAACAGAGATCGTATGCAAAAGTTACGACCCCGTGAAGTTGATGTATTGACTTACCCAAATGGGGCCCACATGACTTTTGGTGCTTCATATGCTAGGGTTAGGTTTTTGGATGTCTAGGGTTTTTTACACTCTTGTTTATTGTAAAATTGTCTTCAGAGCCTCATTGTAATCATCTTCTTGCAAATCAGCACAACCTTCACATATCTTCTCAGAGATAAGCCACCAACATTCCATCAATCTTGTTTTCCGCTGCATTTTATAGTTTCTGCTTATTTCCTTGTTGAATAGAAAGCCAATTTTACTGTATCTTTGTTATTCTTTGTTAAGCATATGTTCATAATATGTAGTCATTTTGTTCTTCTCATAAAATATGGATCAGTGGTTGGTATCAGAGTGTTCTTCTCCTTATCATCTTAATGCATGTCCCCAATGAGGTCAGAGTACAAAGAATTGGGTCACTAGCTTGTTTCTCTTCAGGACCAAATCTCTCACATGCCCAAGAAACCTCTCATGGCGAGAGAAAAGAAAGATGATGGGATAGGAGATCCTTTCAAAATGTTTCTTAAGGAATCCCTCATGTAACAAAGGAATGAGATGATGGATAGTTTCACACAAATCCTTCGGTGACTACCAATAGGTGACGCATCTTCTTCGAGTGGAGGCGCAGCCCCCTTCAAGGTACAATTAAACTTTGATATTCATGTATTTAAAGGTTAGATAGACATAGATGGTGTAGACAAGTAGTTGAATCTACTAGAAGGGTATTTTTATGTCAATATATTTTTGAATAGAGAAAAGATTACTTTTTCTCTCCTCAAAGTCGTTCCCCATGTCAAAGATTGGTGGGAAACTTTCTGTGAGAAAAAGTAAACAAGGGAACCTTCATTATTTACAGTCACGACCACCTGGGTATCCTTCAGAGATGCTATTAAGGAACAATATTGCCCTGTTGGAAGTTATGACAACTTGTATACCAAATGGACCACACTGTAGCAAGAAAGATACCAAGTAGTGCCAGAGTTCACAAATATATTCCATACCTTGCACACCAAACTAGGTATCAAAGATTCAAAGCGACATATGTTGCTCAAGTATCATGGTTCTCTACATAGATACATCCAGACCAAAATGGAATTTCTAGACATCTCGTCCTTGGGTGTGACCTATCGATATGCCATCAAAATTGAGCAGAAGCTCAAACAAAAGACATGACAATTTGGGCTCAAGAACCCCTCATAGCAAAAGCCAAGAAGGGGCAGCCCCAACCCACAGAAATAAGGACAGAGAAAATATGGATAGTATTAGGAAAACTAGTCCAAGCCACAAGAAAAAAAGGATACCAGAAAGATAGAAAAAGATATCGGGAAATGGTGTGACTTCCATAAGAGACCTTGGCATAACACTATTGATTTCCACTCAAAGAAGTTATTCATGGTTGAAGTTAAAGCATGAATCAAATGTGGGTTTTGACTCTAAGTCAGAACCAGAAAGGGGAAGAAGAATCATTGACGTGGGACCCAGTGCCACTATTGCTACCACCAAGCTCCATCCCGATGAACCAAACGAGATAGAAGAAGGAGAGTGCCTCTTCCATTCATACATGTGGGTAAAAAGGTACCCCGATGCACTTCATCATTGATAGCAGTATCCCAAAGAAAATCATCTCAGCAAAGGTTTTCAAGTGACTGGACCTCCTGACAATGTCGTAGCCACAACCCTACACCATTGGATGGCTCTGCCAAGGAAGAGATCTTGGCATCAACCAACAGTTTTGACTGTCATATGACATCAAGCCCATCAAAGACGAGGTAGTTTGTGATGTTGCTCCTCTCGAAGTTTGTGATGTTCTTTTGGGTTAAACTTTTGTTGAGGAAAAGATATGAAATGATCTTACTCAATCATTTTCAGACTTTACTTGGATAAAGAAAAGTAGATGGGACTATCACCCTATGTTTATAGCCAACAAAAATAACATCTTATCTCACAATTATTAATTATGAGTGCTTAGGATAGTCTTTTATCAACAAAAAGCTTGCTGAAAATTCATTTTTTATGTAATTTTCTGAATCTAACAGTTGTTGAAATAAATGTAAGAACAAAACTAAAGACACCAAGATGATAATCAAGATAGATGAGACATAAATAAATCCTTTATTTCATTCCACTTCACCAAAGAGTCATTTCCTTTACAAAATCTCATACAGAAATCTTGGACCAAAGTCAAACTTAGACATCCCTGATAGAACATACAAAAGGACCTTTGACAAAAAACCAAAATTGAACTGTAAAAGATGGATCAGCTTGCCACAGATTTTTTCCCACTCGACTCTACACAATAGCCTTTATCAGTCATAAAAATTAATTCACAAACAGACAAGTCTACACAGACTATCAAAGATAGATCAACAGCTCTGAAAAACAAGTGTCTGAATTATTTGATTCAGCCCTGAATATTGTTGTCTACAATAAGACCATGCTATCATAAGAGAGAATTAGGATGCGATGAATATATGAATGAGTGAAAACTGAACTATCTCAACATAAACTCAAATACAAAACCTTAGCATGCTTCTGCTTCTATCCTCCTCTTGTTCCTCCCTTTCCTTTCTCTTTCAACAAATTAGAATTGGTTGAAGAAGTTGAACCAATTCAATAGTTAAGTTAACTAAAAGACTCAACTAACTTTAGTTAGAGGGAAGAATAATAATTATAATAAGGGTCATAAGAAAATAATAACTAGTAGGTGGGACCCCTTGTGACTCCCTCTAGTTCATAACAATCATAACAATCATAACATAACCATTAGTTAAGCAAAACACACCTCCTTTGTAGAATTCTTGTAGAAACCCCGATAGATCTAGAATTCTAGTTAAATTGAATAAAAACAATTTGCTGATATTCAAGAGATGAGAGAAAGTTTTTTCTCCATAAATAAGATAATTATATTAATTAAAAATGAATATACATGAGCAACCATCCTCAAAAATAAGAGAGGAGGTGAACATATAGAATTTCCAACATAGAAATTCTAGTAAAAAAAAGCTAGAAATAGCTAAAATAGGTGTCATAAGTTAAGGGAGACCACATAGTTAGACCTAGACCACTAAAGATACATGTCACACACTCATTAATGTCCACAAGAGTCAAGTTATGCACATTATCTCACTTAAGATCACTTAACTGACAAGAGAAGCAGCTCCAACTCACTTAACTGACCCGAAATAGTAGTTACTAATCATAGTAACGGAAAAAATCATTAATTAAGAAATAAATATCTCACTCAAAGAGGAGGTGTGCATTCCCCAATAATAGATGAGTTTTTTCATGGGGGAGTTGGAATAAATCATGATTAAATCAAGAAAATCGAGAATAGATCGAGAAAATCAAGAACTGGGAGTTGAGTCTTGATCTAAAATTAGTAGTTTTCCCTAAAATCTAGGGATGAGGCGCCCTTCTTCTCTATGTGGCCAAATTAGGTGAAATAAAGTGTAAATGAATGTATTAACAAATATCTAGGAGTCTAATCTAGGTATAAACTCATGTAAGTTAGGGTTATACTCCAACACCCCCTGTTAAGCCTTGTTGGGTATGTGTTATATTCTTTGCATGAGTAGTAGTGTCTACGCCGGGTGTGCAGGGGGGGTAGAGGGGGTGTATGGGGGTGGAGCCCCCCACGTGGGGGTTCAGGGGTAGCACCCCCGAATTTTTTTTTTTGGGACGACAGATTTTTTCCGGGACGACATATTTTCGAGACCACATATTTCCGGGACCACATGATATTTAGGTGGTTTTTTTGGCAGATGGTTTTTTGCCGATGGTTTTCTATTTCTGGTTAAGGAATTAGGGTTTTGGACTAATCCAAGTCATTGGGTTAGGGTTTTGGATGCCTCTGGATCCTATATGTATATTGTATTGTAA
>JASDQU010104398.1:143614-153732 GCA_032191745.1 Picea mariana | reverse complement strand
CATAATCAAAAGAAACCAAATTACAGGAAAAAATATACCTTGAACATTCACCTTTATTGTGTTCTTGAGGACGTGAATTTGAAGAGTTACTAGCTCTCTTTTGAATACCAACAACAATGTTCTTGTCCTCATGGTTGTCACAACTCTCTTGTTTCACACATTTGCATTCATCTTGAACACAAATTTTGCATGCTTGACGGATTGAACTTGCAACAAAAGTTGTTCTTGGAACTGTTTCCCTTGTCTCCTCAACTTTGGAATTTTCTCCATCTTTCTGTTCATATCCAAGACCCCTATACTTGGGCCTCTCCTAATTAGTAATAGGCTCAACAATAACTTGAGCCTATTTTTAACAATAACTTGGACCCTATTCCTCTAGTGTGATTTTCAAAAACACCACAGCATTCATCTTGAGAGGAATTTGAAGAAAAACGAACATTACATACCTCATGTTCATGCATGTACTTGGTAAGGGTTTCCTTTGCCTCATGGAGCTAAGTCTCCATCTCATGCAAATTTTCAAGAAGATGGTGCTTCTCCTCCTTCATGGCCATCAACTACTCTTGAAGGACAATGCTCTCCTTCCCATCTTCCCACATCTCTTGCACCATATCTATCATGGTTACAAATGCATTCAACATCTCTTTGTCAAAGAACTTGGATAATGAGGATGTATAAGAAATTTCATTATTTGAAGCTTTCTCCATCCTTGCAACATGTCAAACTTCAATACAAAACTTGCACAATAATATCAACAGATAAATATATAGCTATCAATGGAAATCACATGAGAAAAACTATGCTCTGTTATCACCTGATCTAAAAATAGGGGGCTGGCCTGTTTTTCTATGCAAGCACCCTCTACTCCACTAAAATAAATTTCAGGACCTTGTTCAATGTCTTAGTTGTGCAAGAGGATTTATGTGTCAAGTTTAGGCTTCTTTTAGGTGTTTATGTGTGAGGTTTTTGAAATAATAATATGTTGATTAAATAATACAACAACAAACATAAATTTAAGAAAAATATAACCAGCAACTCACAACAATAACAACATTGTAAAGGATTTCACCCCCAACTGGGCTACATCTCCTTGAGCCTCCATCAATGGACTAGGCTCTTTGGGATTAGTTTGTCTAAAATTATTTTACAAGTTTCTTCTCAAATCCAATGGATTTACTGACTATACCATTGAGTTCAGAATACATAAAAACCCCAAAAATGACTGTTATATATTTGAAAATAAACCGTGGCTCATCTTGGCATGAGCTCTTCTAGTGGTGGCCTTGAGCTTCCCTCAGCTCCAATGTGGAAACAACACCTGTAAAATTCCTAAAATTACTTTGAAACCAGTTCCAATGAGTTCAGGGCATATCAATTAGTCAGGAATGACTATTCAGACACTAAAAATGGACTTGGGATCATCTGAGCATGGCCTCCTCAAACGGTGGCCCTAAGCTCCCTAGAGCTCTCTGAAACTTCAATGTAGAAAAACTTGCAATAGAAGTCTCCAAATTCCTTTGAAAAATATACCAATGGATTCATAACATCAAAAAACCCCTAGCTGGGCTTTTTCGGCACCTCATTTGGCCAAAAAATGAAGAAGATAGACCTCCCTCAATTTTCCTCCTTCAAGCTTGTTGTCTCTAGTTCACTAATTCTCACCTGTGTGTGTGTAACCTGGCGTCTAGGAATTTATCATTCTTAAACCCATCACTTGTGTGCATTCCCATGATTGATACTAAAGTTTCGCATTGTTAATGGACTTAAGGCCTATAAGGGTGGAGGTGTTGGGCACATGTGGGGGCATATGTCCATGTCCCACTCCTAATATAGGGCCAGTTGTAAGGTTGAATGTGGGTGTGCCAAGTGTCAGGTTAAAGCACTGACCATTTTAAATGTGCATGCTCTTTTTTGTGGTCACATGGGAGGCGTATACAACTGAGTATGGGACTAACCCCAGCCCAGACCCCCCACCAACTGTTGACATTTTAAAACTTAAATACAATGCCACCCATATATATAATAACTAACATCACATGGACTAGTGGTACCCCATACTTTGCCAATGTGTTGACCATGTGGGAAGTCCAGGGTTCGAATCCCGTGGAATCCAAAATATTTTATCAAACCACAAGGTACCACGTGGCACCACTCAATTCAACAATTATGCCATGTGTCCAACTGCCATTTGCCCACATATACCACTTGATTATCCAATAAACACCTTCCATGTCAGTGTTGCCACGTGTGGGGTCATACCCCTTCCACGTCAACCTGTATGAACTGTACAGTCAACAAATTTTTTCCAGTTTGGAAAAATGAACAGAACATGATATCTCACTCATTCGATGTTTGTTTGAACCCATTCAAAGCGCATTGGGTTCATGATGACAAGGTTTACGCACTTTTATGTTTTGAGGTGATTCCGAGCACTTTGATGTTTGGGCTAAATTTTGACCAATAGTCCAGATTTTGATCAAATATAATGGAGACTCTTGAAGTTATGAATCCTGAAGCTATGAATTCTTAAGGTATGAAGTTAATCCATACCATTCATTAAACGAGATGCTTGTCAGAATATCATCTTGTTTTGGAATTCGATGTTTGAGAGAAACGAGGTATGCTAAGGTGAAATCTCTTGAAGCTCGAAGTTCCGAAGTGACGTGGCCTACTGACGTTACTAGGGATAACATGGATGCATGGAATGTGTTCCACATGTTAGTGGGTTAAGAACCTTGGTAAGATGGAAATTCAGTTAGAACATGACGTATGTCACCCGCCTGATTGGACCACGTGTTAGCTTCGTGTGTCCTGCCTAGTGGTGCTCCTAGTGGTGACACAAGGTAGTTAAGCATGATGAATAAGTTAGATGGATTGGGCCTGCATTAACTTTGGTCATGATCTATCAAGATCGAGTGTCGGGAGGCATTGCAGAGATCAAAGTTATGTGACAGATAATTCTGTAAGGCGGTCCCCCAATTCAAACCATGGTTTTCCAGAAGGTGTACGTGTCAGCATGGGGACAATTGTGGAACGATCGACGGGTTACTCCAAAACTTCCAATCAATGTCCCCGCAATTTGAAAAGTACTAAAGTTGATGTGATGGTTTTTGGAATTTATTAGCTCGACCATGGAAACCATGGGCCCCATTGGACGCGTGGTGCTAGATCGTGAAGTCCGGAGACTTGATACTCTAGAAGGAATGGTGCATGAAGGAATGTGGACCATAGATCCTCTATTCTTCACGCATTCTATAGTTCATTGTTCTATGATGTTGGGACATGCAAAAAAAGGGAAACCTCCAAAGCCCGTAGCCCAAAGTTTCAAGGCTCCAGATAATTGCCCAAACCATAAGCATTGGGTCACAACCATGGTCCCATGTGAACCAAGGGCTGAAGAAAAGGGGCTAGCGCCAATTTTTTTTTTAGAACAGAGTGGGGATTTGAGATAAAATTTGAAGGGGTTCTTGACTGACCAAGACCCACTAAAAATGAAATATTATATTTCTTTTATTGAAGTAGATTGATTTATTTTGGGATATTATTAACGTCTATTAGCCTGAAAAAATTTTAGTTGACTATACATTTTGCAGAGTTAACAATTGTCAAAACCAAACTGAAGTGTCTCCTAGTGTAGAGAAATGGGAAAGGCACTGGGTGCTTACAGTTCAGAAAATGAAGTTAGAGGAATGGATTTCCATTTTGGACTTGAAGGATCAAACTCCAATGGGTATTAAGAAGAGATAGATAAATAAGGAAACATGATGAAAATCATTGAAAATTTGTAGAGAGATGTCCAGACTCACTGAGCAGATAACAAAAATCTCATGAAAGCCAGGGAGCAACAGGGAGAATTCAACATAAAATTGATGCAGAGCCTGGAAATAATAGAAAATAAATTGGATAAGGAGAGTGGACCAAGCAAATAAGGAATTCATATAAGAACAAAAAGTGATAGCAATCATCACCAACACTCCCCAAGGCATTCCAATAAGAGAATACACAACAACTCAATTTTATCCCCTGTTAGGAAGCATAAGAGGTCTGGGGAGGATGAGCTACGAGGAGAAATGGACAAAATCAAACCTCCTACATTTGATGGGGATCAAAATAAGGATGAAGATGTAGAGACATGGTTGTTGGCCATGACAAATTATTTTCAATTGCATAATTATTCTTCTCATGTAGAGGGAAGAATTGCCATCTATCAACTAAAAGGTAAGGCATCCATGTGGTGGGATTAGCTTGTGCAGGTGAAACACATAAAAGATAAAGATGTTACTTGGAGGGAATTCAAGAAGTATTTTGAAAATAAATAATTGACTAAGAGGTACTATGATAAGAAAATGAAACAGTTCTTTGAAATCAAGCTAGGAAGTATGTCCATTGATGAGTATGAAAGAAGGTTTTTAGAATTGTTGAAGTATGTTTCTTTCATCAAATATTGGATAATCAATATTCAGAGGTATTTGAGTGGTTTACCACCATACATCAGTGAAAAAATACAATATGATGACCCCAAAACATTGGAGGAGACCATAAGGCGAGTTAAGTGCCTTTATGATCAGCAAAAAGCAAGGCCAAATTTATGAAAATCTTGGGAAGAGAAGAAGAAATTCAATATGGATCCAAGGAAGAGGGGAATTAAGCCACCATTCTTCAGAAATAATCCTCAAGGACAACCAACTTCTAGAGAACCCATAACGATTGAGACAGGTGGTCAAAGGCCAAGGAAGCCACCTATTCAATGTTGGGGTTGTAAAGTTGATCATATATTTAGAGATTGTCCTCACATAAGTGACAAAGAGAGAGTTGTTCACAACATTCAGTGAGATGAAAGAATGGGGGACATGGGTAGAGATGTACCAAGGAAATATGGAGCTTTGTATAACAATCAAGAAGAGTATCAATCACATATGATTGAAGTCAAAGAAACAAGAATGAAAAATCTTAGTTGGTGTAGTTGGCTACTAGAGCCAAAAGAAAAGTCAATGAGATGGTTAAGTCATGTCTTATGGACATGAATGGAATGAGCACAAGGGAATATTTGAACAACTTTCCTTTAGGATATTATGAATTCCTAATTGTTATGGATTGGTTATACCAACACTATTCCATCTTAGACTATCGTAACAAGGCATTCACTGGCTTGGATGAAAAAGGAAATTAGAGAACAATCCAAGGAATTCCCAGGGTAGTTACTATCCAAGAAATATCAAAAATGTAGTAGAAGAAGTGTTACAAGAAGGGATTTCAAATATTTGTAGCCCACATGGAGGAAGAGTCTAAGGATAAGGTGCCAAATTTGGAGGATCATGCAGTCCTGGAAGATTTTGATGATGTGTTCAAGGAGGTACCAAGACTACCTCCAAAGAGAAATATTGATTTCTCTATTAATTTGATGCCTTAAGCACCTCCAATATCAAAGAATCCTTACATGATTAGTAAACCAAAGCTGAAGGAGTTGCAAATTTATCCAGATGGATATCGGTGGAAACCCACCTTTTCTAGCTGGATCAAAACAACTTTCTGGCAATTTTGGTAATTTACTATTTTTAACAATTTTTTAGATCCTGAACTTTCGTAGCCGTTTTGAGGCCCTAAACGACGTTAGTTTGGGTATCTATCGATGGAAAATTTTCATCTTGAAATTTTGGTCAACATTTTTATTCCTCGGATAGATCTTTCCAATGAGTTATCGTGCGCCTAAAACGGAGATCGTATGCAAAATTTACGACCCCGTGAAGTTGATGTATTGACTTACCCAAATGGGGCCCACACAACTTTTGGTGATTCATATGCTAGGGTTAGGTTTTTGGATGTCTAGGGTTTTTTACACTCTTGTTTATTGTAAAAATGTCTTCAGAGCCTCATTGTAATAATCTTCTTGCAAATCAGCACAACCTTCACATATCTTCTCAAAGATAAGCCACCACCATTCCATCAATCTTGTTTTCCGCTACATTTTATAGTTTCTTCTTATTTCCTTGTTGAATAGAAAGACAATTTTACTGTATCTTTGTCATTCTGTGTTAAGCATATGTTAATAATATGTAGTCATTTTTTTCTTCTCATAAAATATGGATCAATGGCTGGTATCAGAGTGTTCTTCTCCTTATCGTCTTAATGCATGTCCCCAATGAGGTCAGAGTACAAAGAATTGGGTCACTAGCTTGTTTCTCTTTAGGACCAAATCTCTCACATGCCCAAGAAACCTCTCATGGCGAGAGAAAAGAAAGATGATGGGATAGGAGATCCTTTCAAAATGTTTCTTAAGGAATCCCTCATGTAACAAAGGAATGAGATGATGGATAGTTTCACACAAATCCTTCGGTGACTATCAATAGGTGACGCATCTTCTTCGAGTGGAAGCACCACCCCCTTCAAGGTAAAAATAAACTTTGATATTCATGTATTTAAAGTTCAGATAGACATAGATGGTGTAGACAAGTAGTTGAATCTACTAGAAGGGTATTTTTATGTCAATATATTTTTGAATAGAGAAAAGAGTACTTTTTCTCTCCTCAAAGTCATTCCCCATGTCAAAGATTGGTGGAAAACTTTCTGTGAGAAAAAGGAAAGAAGGGAACCCTCATTATTTACATTCATGACCACCTGGGAATCCTTCAGAGATGTTATTAAGGAACAATATTACCCTGTTGGAAGCTATGATGACTTGTATATCAAATGGACCACATTGCGGCAGGAAAGATACCAAGTAGTGCCAGAGTTCACAAATATCTTCCATACCTTGCACACCAAACTAGGTATCAAAGATTCAAAGCGACATATGTTGCTCAAGTATCATGGTGCTCTACATAGATACATCCAGACCAAAATGGAATTTCTAGACATCTCGTCCTTGGGTGTGACCTATTGATATGCCATCAAAATTGAGCAGAAGCTCAAACAAAAGACATGACAATTTGGGCTCAAGAACCCTCATAGAAAAATCCAAGAAGGGGCAGTCCCAACCCATAGAAATAAGGACAGAGAAAATATGGATAGTATTAGGAAAACTAGTCCATGCCACAAGAAAAAAAGGATACCAGAAAGATAGAAAGAGATATCGAGAAATGGTGTGACTTCCATAAGAGACCTTGGCATAATACTATTGATTGCCACTCAAAGAACTTATTCATGGTTGAAGTTAAAGCCTGAATCAAATGTGGGTTTTGACTCTAAGTTAGAACCAGAAAGGGGAAGAAGAATCATTGATGTGGGACCCAATGCCACCATTGCTACCACCAAGCTCCATCCTGATGAACCAAATGAGCTAGAAGAAGGAGAGTTCCTCTTCCATTCATACATGTGGTTAAAAAGGTACCCCGATGCACTTCATCATTGATAGTGGTATCCCAAAGAAACTCATCTCAGCAGAGGTTTTCAAGTGACTGGACCTCCCAACAATTCCGTAGCCACAACCCTACACCATTGGATGGCTCTTCCAAGGAAGAGATCTTCGCATCAACCAACAGTTTCGACTGTCATACGACATCAAGCCCATCAAAGACGAGGTAGTTTGTGATGTTGCTCCTCTCTAAGTTTGTGATGTTCTTTTGGGTTAAACTTTTGTTGAGGAAAAGATATGAAATGATCTTACTCAATCATTTTCAGACTTTACTTGGATAAAGAAAAGTAGATGGGAATATCATCCTATGTTTATAGACAAAAAAAATAACATCCTATCTCACAATTATTAATTATGAGTGCTTAGGATAGTCTTTTATCAACAAAAAGCTTTCTGAAAATTCATTTTTTATGTAATTTTCTGAATATAACAGTTGTTGAAATAAATGTAAGAACAAAACTAAAGACACCAAGATGATAATCAAGACAGATGTGACATAAAGAAATCCTTTATTTCATTCTATTTCACCAAAGAGTCATTTTCTTTACAAAATCTCATTCAGAAATCTTGGACCAAAGTCAAACTTAGACATCCCCGATGGAACATACAAAAGGACCTCTTACAAAAAACCAAAATTGAACTATAAAAGATGGATCAGCTTGCCACAGATTGTTTCCCACTCGACTCTGCACAATAGCCTTTATCAGTCATGAAAATTAGTTCACAAACAAACAATTCTACACAGACTATCAAAGATAGATCAACAGCTCTGAAAAACAAGTGTCTGAATGATTTGATTCAACCCTGAATATTGTTGTCTACAATAAGACCATGCTATCATAAGAGAGAATTAGGATGTGATGAATATATGAATGAATGAAAACTGAACTATCTCAACATAAACTCAAATACAAAACCTTAACATGCTTATGCTTCTATCCTCCTCTTGTTCCTCCCTTTCCTTTCTCTTTTAACAAATTAGAATTGGTTGAAGAAGTTGAACCAATTCAATAGTTAAGTTAATTAAAAGACTCAACTAACTTTAGTTAGGGGGGGAGAATAATAATTATAATAAGGATGATAAGAAAATAATAACTAGTAGGTGGGACCCCTTGTGACTCCCTCTAGTTCATAACAATCATAACAATCATAACATAACCATTAGTTAAGCAAAACACACCTCCTTTGTAGAATTCCTGCAGAAACCCCGATAGATCTAGAATTCTAGTTAAATTGAACACAAACAATTTGTTGATATTCAAGAGATGAGAGAAAGTTTTTGCTCCTTAAATCAGATAATTATATTAATTAAAAATGAATATACATGAGCAACCATCCTCAAAAATAAGAGAGGAGGTGAATATATAGAATTTCCATCATAGAAATTCTAGTAAAAAAAAGCTAGAAATAGCTAAAATAGGTGTCATAAGTTAAGGGAGACCACATAGTTAGACCTAGACCACTAAAGATACATTTCACACACTCATTAATGTCCACAATAGTTAAGTGATGCACATTATCTCACTTAAGCTCACTTAACTGACAAGAGAAGCAGTTCCAACTCACTTTACTGACCCGAAATAGTAGTTACTAATAATAGTAATGGAAAAAATCATTAATTAAGGAATAAATATCTCACTCAAAGAGGAGGTGTGCATTCCCCAATAATAGATGATTTTTTTCATGGGGGAGTTGGAATAAATCATGATTAAATCAAGAAAATCAAGAATAGATCGAGAAAATCAAGAACTGGGAGTTGAGTCTTGATCTAAAATTAATAGTTTTTCCTAAAATCTAGGGATGATGTGCCCTTCTTCTCTATGTGGCCAAATTAGGTGAAATAAAGTGTAAATGAATGTATTAACAAATATCTAGGAGTCTAATCTAGGTATAAACTAATGTAAGTTAGGGTTATGCTCCAACACCCCCTCTTAAGCCTTGTTGGGTATGTGTTATATTCTTTGCATGAGTAGTAGTGTCTCAGTGTCTGCGCCGGGTGCGCAGGGGGGTTAGAGGGGGTGTATGGGGGTGGAGCCCCCCATGTGGGGATTCGGGGGAAGTGCCCCCAAATTTTTTTTTTGGGACGACATATTTTTTCCGGGATGACATATTATCGGGACGACATATTTCTGGGACAACATATTTCCGGGACCACATGATATTTAGGTGGTTTTTTTGGAACATGGTTTTTTGCCGATGGTTTTCTATTTCCGGTTAAGGAATTAGGGTTTTGGAATNGTGAAAAATGTCTGTGTGATATTTGTATTTGCCATTGTATCTTTTCAGTTCTTTTCTGAATATCAGTTTGTAGTAGATATTGTACAAGGTTAGAATTTACATTTGGAATCAGAGCTTTATTGGCTTTAGGGGGATGCCTTTGTTGTCAAGGGTTTGGCTCGGGACTGTGATAAGCCTTGTTACAGTGGGAGATCTACGGTATTGTTTTTCAGGTGAAAAGCAATGGCAAGAAATTCGAAGATGGAGATTGAGAATTTTAATGGGAAAATATTTGATATGTGGAAGCTCAAGATGGAAGATCTTTTGGTGGACAAAGATCAGTGGATCGCAGTAGATCCAGGTACTGCACCTATAGGAACTTCTGCAGATAACTGGAAAAAGACGGATCGAAAGGCAAAGAGCACAATTCGACTGTGTCTCTCCAATTTAGTATTACTAAATGTGTCAAAGGAAGCTACAACCAAAGATTTATGGGAAAAGTTGGGGCAGTTGTATCAGTCTAAGTCCCTGGTAAATAAACTATTCCTAA
>JASDQU010104398.1:111129-122602 GCA_032191745.1 Picea mariana | reverse complement strand
TCTAACTAGATATCTCCAATTTTCTCCCTACACCCATCGAAAGTATGTGCAAATTCCTTAGCCACGCGAAGGTTATAACCTTCGAACCTTTTGATGAAGGCATCCCAGCCCTGACCTTTTAAATCTTCGATTGCATCATCGTGATAGATCAGTGCATGGAATCCATTCGACTCCAATCGAACAACAAGAGCCATTACAAATATGACTGGACTGTAACAAGGGTGACTCGAAATAGTTCTGGGTTTGGATCGTAGGAGAAAAAGAAACAAATATGAATGGATAAAATGGAGACAAACAAAATGAAGCCTTTGTGTAATCATAGTATGAACATCGAGGGTTCGGCCTTGATGCTTGACCATTCCTAGTAATAAAAACCTTGTGTACAGAGCATGAAAACCTATAACCCATAATGAAAGGCTTATTAATTCACTGTTCCAACAAGATGGATTAAGTACAGGGTACAATAGTTGCGCATTAATTCCCATGACTAGCATGACCATAGTTTTTGCAATGGGTTCAAATATATCAAAATGAAATTCTCTTAATTCAAATGTAAGACCATCTAAGCATATAAAAATTATATCAATACCCAAAACATTCCAAATATAATTCATTCAAGTGTTGGATTTAAATTGGACATAGGCATGATGACCTTTAAAATAAAATGCCTTGTATAGGAAAAATAATATGAATCTAAGTTTTCATGTTTGATTCATGCTTTCAGTCATGAATCAAACATGAAAAAAAAATGAAAATGCAAACTTTAGAGAATTAATGAACATATTTTATAATCCAATAATCATCTCAAAATGTTAATATTTACAAGATGAGGTGAAGGCAACTATAGAAAGTGTAGTTTGTTGTTCAAATAACAAAATCATGTAGGGATGCCAAAAGTGGCGACTTACTGGGAGAAGCAATTATCTGTGCATCACCGGAGAGTTCATGTTAGGACAGATACAAATGATTGAAAAATTAAAGAAACAATCGACAACACATCAAGCATCCCGATCAAAATAAAAAAATAACAGAGTCTAGTGTCAGATGTGTTTCAGTCCAAGTGCAAACCAGTGACAAGTTTTGATTACGAGAGAGACGATGTTTAGGCAAATGACTCCAATACTGTTGGTAGGGCCACTGCTGATAGTAGGCATCCATATCCTCGATAGGGATGTCAAGTAACCCACTCTGACACCTCTACCCTATCCAAGAATTATCAATTCAAGATGAATAACATCTTACGATTAATACCAAAGGTTATACCTGATAATTTTCTTGAACCCGACATTGCTTCGCTGCCAGCAGGCTTGTTCAGTACCCCGACGAAGTTGCCTTGGCATCATGCATGCATTTACCCACTGCCTGTAGACTTGTTTATTATCTCAACGGGTTTACAGACACTTCCCACACTTTGCAGTGCTTTCATCTCTCTAGAAGTTATTGACAATTTGACATAAACTTTATGATCTTCAGGAGAACGGGGTGATGCTGAAAATTTTAGACTTTGAACAACTTTATATTTTTCAATTTAAAATCTTGTTTGATGACCTTCATCATGATCTGAACTTATTTTTCTGATAAGAAAAATTTTTCGAGAACATGAAAGCATACTTGAGTTGTTTTCTTTAAAAACAGGGACATCGTAAAGAGTTTTAATGATGATCGTATCTTCTCGTGATTACAAAGTGAAACTAGGAAGACTATTCTGAACATAAAGTTTCCTTAGCTAGTCTGAGTTTTAGCAATTTACAGCACTGATGCTCTGAAATGACTCGACTACTGCTTTATAATGAGACTTATGGCTTTATTTCACGAACTAAATGGTGACCCATATATAAATTTATTCAGAAACCAGAAAAAACAATCAAAATCAAAAGAACCAAAATCAAAAGGAAAAAGGAAATCAAAATAGAAAAATATGTACGGAGAGGTGGATCTGGAATCATCAGGAGAAATACCTTTTGAGAGCTTAGCCATTCACCGGGAAAGTGTCTGGCCGTCCCTCCAAATTGTGTAGACGGAAAGAGTTGGGACCTAGTTTTTCAGAGATTACAAACAGTCCCAACCACAGGTTCTGGAACATGGTGTGTTCCCCTTTTCCCTCGTGGGGTTTATGCCATTTAAGAACCAAGTCTCCTACCTCGAAGTTTCTGTCTGAAGAGGAGTTTGAATCAAACCAGCTTTTTACAATCTGTTGATGCTGATCCAACTTCTTCTTCACTTGTTCTCTCACTTCCTCTAGTTTTAATAAGGTGTTAATTCGACTTTCAAGGGGAGGGCATTCCTCCTCTTGAACTTTCTGTGATAATTGCAAGGATGGAAACAAAACATGTGGAGGGAGAATCGCTTCTCTTTCGTAGACAAAAAAGAAAAGGGAATTACCAAAAAAGGTTTTTGGTGTCACTCTATCAGCCCATAGTGCATTAAATAGTGCGTTGTGCCAGTTCTTGTGATTTTCAGAAACTGTCCTCTTGATAATATTGATTAAATTTTTGTTTGTTGATTCCACTATACCATTTCCTTGGGGGTAGTAGCTGGCAAAATATTTCAATTTAATCCCTTTTTCTAAAGTGAACACATTCATATCCAGGGATGAGAAATAAGATGCGTTATCAAAGACTAAACATTCAGGAATGCCAAATCTAGTAATGATATTCGAATTAAGGAAAGATACCACATGATTCGTGTTCTCCACTTTTAAAGGTGCAGCTTCGGACCATCTGGAAAAATAATCCGTTGTTGTAATGATATATTTGTGCTGCTGTGAGGAAGAAGGGTTAATTGGTCCTATGATGTCAAGACCCCACTGCTGAAAAGGTGAATCTATAGTAACAAGTTTCAAAGGGAATGTCGCCTTTTTTACTCGTCTAGTAGCCTTTTGGCAGATTATGCATTTATGACACAATGCATGAGCGTCTTTAAATAATGTGGGCCAATAGTACCCGGCTCTCAACACTTTGTGAGCAGTGGTGTCTCCACCAAAGTGACCACCAACCTCACCTACATGAAGTTCAGATAGTACTTTCCTTGCTTCATCCTTTTCCAAACAATGCATAAGAACATTGTCGAAATTCTTTTGAAACAATACATCATTTATTAACTGGAAAGATGCAGATTTTAGTCTTAGTGCTCTTTTTTTTTTAGGATCAAGATGGCGATAAGCAGATCCATGTGTTAAATAAAATTTGATATCATCGTACCAACAATTAGCAACAACTTATGTACAACTGATTTGTTTTCCATTGTGCTGATTTACAGTTAGAGTGTTAATTTGACTTTCATGTTCTTTAACTGAATCAACAACTAGTTTACACAGGCCTTGACCTCTAACAAATTGTGCAGGGGTTATTTTGAGGTCATATTCTTGTAACGACGTCATCCAGTTTGCCCATTTTTCATCCAATTCCTTTTGTACCAACAAGTTTCTCATAGCCAGGTAAGGAAAGATGACTTTAGTTCTGGATTTTAGCAGATATGACAAAAATTGTTTCATTGCTTTAAAAATAGTATATGCATGTTGATCCATAGCTGGGTAATTTATCTCTGCCCCTTTGAAGGTTGAGCTCATGAAGGAAATGGGTATTTCATTGCTTTCAGTATTCTTTTGTGTCAACATAGTGGCATAAAATCGATCAGAGGTGAAAGTGTAAAGAGTGAAATCTTGGGAAAAATCAAGGCTCATTAAGGAAGGAGCTTTTACTATTTCTTTTCCAATAGAATCAAAAGCTTGACTTTCTTGGGGTCCCCAACGATACTGAACATCCTTTTTAATTAAATTCTATAAAGGCCTTACCATTTCTGAGAAACTTGGGACAAATATTCTGACGAAGTTAATTTTGCCTAAGAAGGATTGCATGGATTTTTTGGAAGAGGGAGGGGAGAGTTTAGAAATATCTTGGATTATTTCCGGGTCAATAGTCATTCCGTCTTTGGATACTATGAATGTAACACCCTGTTTCCCCCAATCTATAAATACAACTTTAATGGCCAGGAACTATGGCAAACTCAAAGTGTGAATGTTTAATTTGGTGGACCTTTGTATAAAGTTCGATGAATGTAAATCCTTTTATTTTAATGGATAATGGAAATGTGTTGCATGACTGCCGAGACAGGGGATGTGCTAAGAAATAAATACCACGATTACGAATAAAAATGTGGTGGAGGGAACCTAGAATGGTTGCGATAACCTCCATCAAACCAGTACCATACTGGATTTAATGTTGCTCATATCAAAACAACCCTCTACCCAGAAATGAATTCCCGTCGGCCTGGTAGGTGAGAAGGGCCTCCTCAAGAGTTAATGAGGGATGGGGTAGACTACCCATGGGATGGCTTCCAGACATGACCACGGATAGGGGGATTCAAGCCAGACACAACCTTTCCGAGGGAAAGAAGGGAAGCATGGTGGACAGGAGGGTAGCCTGCGAAGAGGCAGAGATGATAGCAAAAAATCTTAGGTCTGAGGAAGGATTGAAAGAAAAAAAATGAGTTATGATCACAGGGAATAGAGATAGATCCAAGAGAAGGAGAGTAACCTTCGTCCTCATCTATTCCTGTATTAGGATAAGGAGAGTAACCTTCATCCCCAACTTTCGTTGAGCTGGAAGTACGAGATTGAATCTCAGAGCATCGTGGCCTAAGCTCGGGGGTGGCTAGTGATAAATCCATTGGGAGGGACTGAGCCTATGGTTGGGTGGAAACGAGCACCCCTCTCAAAAGTTGCATCACGCCTAGTGGTTATGATAAGTGTTTTAGGCCTTGTATTTTGAATTGAATATCATGGATACATGCTCATGTTTATACGCCCATAAGTGGTTTCTGTATGGTATGATTTCCTATTAATTTAGATTGGAAATAATGAATGCGTGTGTATACTTATATGCCACAGTTGGTTTCTATATAAAATGAGTAAGTCCAGAGCATGATTTCGTTCCACCGAGAATCATCCCATCTACCTGACTCTCTTGGTGTTCTAGTTAATCCCTTGAAGGTACCTCCCCTAGGGAATTGCATCTTTTCTCAGAGTCGAAGTAAGCTCCTTGGCATGGCTACCGCTACAGTAAAATCATGAGAATACCCTGCCCTAGTGTTATAGCTCATAACTCGGTGAGTTAGGAAGGCACTTCATTCAGGTCAGTAGCCTAGGGACTTTGAAAGGTACCCAAGCCCTTATCCATAAAACCGACTAAAATTAGGGATAATTTCCCAAAAACCATCTAAAGGTTCATGTGATCCAGGTCTGGAAATCCTGTGCAAGAAGGAGTTAGCTCTCAAAGGTTTTAGAGTTGTGGTAGTTTGAAGCTCCGAGAACTTGAATTCCGTACCTAAGTTCTGAAAGGATAGTGAATCCAACTATCAAAAGGGAGTATCATTTCATTTGGTAGACGAATGGACAAGATCCTTTCGTAAGTATCCCAGGTCTGTGAGGACCAATGGATCTGGAGGAGGAGCGCAGGCGTTAATGCCTCAACCCCTTTAGTATTCGCAAGTAGCAATGGAATCGAGATCGTAGATCCCAGGATCCATCGAGAGCCACCTTGACCACCAATCTTAACCCTTGTGTAGGTGGGAGAGTGGACTCGTCAAAGCCCTGAAAGCCCCCATGTAATCAGAACCATCCATCGGAAGGGATACGTGGAGGGCGATCAACATTTCACTTACTCACACATCGAAAGAGTCAACAGGTGGAGTTTTAAGGACTCACAAAATGTGAAATCATTTTGGACCATTAGATCAAAAAGGAGACATGGCAAAGACCCATACATTTCATGAAAACGAGTATCAGAAGATCAGAGGTGAAAACGAGGAAAAACTCGCAAAGTAAGAATTCACGAAACCATCCGGACCGTCCATCGAGAAAGGATGCGTGGCAGAAGATCAGTGTTTCACCAACTCACGACTTAGGGAAGTCAAAGAATATAGTTGTTAGAACTCCCGAATCACAAAACGTGAAGTCCCGACAAAATTTGGGTCGTTGATTTGTGGGAGGCTCAGAGCCGTTGATCTGTAGAATGGAAGAATTTCGGACCTTTGGACTTCATGATTCCAAGGAGGAGGAGTTGGAAAAGTTTTCCAATTTCGCGAGTGGCGAAATCCCGATTGAATCTAAGCCGTTGGATAGAGAGAGACCTGTGAACTATCGATTTAGTTTGTTCAGGGTTTCAGAGATTTGGTCATCGGGAAAACGGAAGTGAAGACTTTCCCAAAGTACCGAAGGAAAATCACTGATTTAATCTGGGTCATTGGTTAGTAGAGGGATTAGAGCTATCAGATCTTTGAGGGTTGGAGATTTAAAAAGGAAGGAAGAACTGTTTTTGATTCTTTGAATCATGAAGTCCTGAAAAATATGGGAGTTGGGAGCCAGTCCTAGAGGAAGGTCACACTGTGAACATAGGTGAGAGGGATAGCACTTTCTAGGCCCCTAATTGGGTTTCAGGACTTGGAGGAGTTAGATAAGTTGGGACACATTACATCAAAATCCTCGAAGTCACGAAATGCGATGACCCATTTAGGTTAAGCATGTGGTCATGGAAATGGTCACGTGAGTGGAGAGAGCTAACGGTCATTAAGCCCTTTCAGAATTCGGGAGTTGGAGGAGATAGGGTACCTCGCATTGGGATTTCTAAAGTCGCGAAATGCGACGCATCGTTTAAATTAAGCCTATGGTCGCAGGTAGTAGTCACATGGAGGAGGATAAGGGAAGAGCTATCCTGTGCTAGGCCCCTATAGGAATTCATGGAATTCTGTCCCTTGAGAAAAGGAGAATTTTTTTTTATGCCCGTCGTGGGTGTGTGACAATGAACCCAAGTAGTTTGCCTTTCTTTACCGCAAAGACTGATTTTCTAGGGTTGAGAGATATGTCATACTTGCGACATCGTTCTAGGACAACCCTAAGGTGAGACAAGTGATCTTTCTTGTTTTTAGAAAAAATGGTAACGTCATCAAGATAGACCACTACTGATTGATTTATAAGACCACGAAAGACAATGTCCATTGCTCTCTAGAAAGTGGCCTCGATATTTATAAGCCCAAAAGGCATATTCCTGTAGGTATAAGTCCCCCATGGGGTACGAAAAGTGGTCTTGAGCTGATCTGGGGGACACATGAGGACCTGGTTATATCCCAAAAAACCATCTAACAGAGATAGTCTTTCTGAACCAGATACCTGCTGAAGGATTTGTTCCATTGGAGGAACAGGATTGTTATATTTATCAGACGCTCGGTTTAAGTTACAAAAGTCAACAAAGAGTTGAATTTCACCTCTTTTCTTCCTTACATGAACTAGATTAGACACCCATTGTGTGTGTCTCACCAGGAAAATTATCTTTGCATTTAGTAATTTATTCAATTCTTTCTTGACATTGGGTTCTAATTTGGGGTGCATCTTTCTTAATTTTTGCTGAAAAGGATGAGTTTGTGGTTTCATGGGGATGCCATGTTGTATTATATTAGGGTCAAATGTTTTCAAATCATCATATGTCTAGGAAAAAATGTCTTTAAATTCTTTAAACAATTTTATAAAGGAAAATCGTTTTACAATTAACTGGCCCTCTAAACTTATCATGCAAGTCATAAAACCTCTCTAGTCTTAAAATGGATCTGGGGATAGCATTTACCATATCGGACGTCGATTCATAATATCTAGTATATGATATTACCGTGAAGTTGAGGAGGTTTTCATCGTGAGTGCCTTCGTCGATGATTGCACCTTGGAAGGTGTCCTCCATATGCAAGAAGTTGATGATCTGTTGTTCATCGTCGAACACTCTCCAATTGGTGATGTTGTTCAGGATCGGCTACCTGAACAACAATTCGATCAAAAATGCATTAGGAGAAAGACCTTATGTGGGAAATAGTTTAGAAGTGACATTAGCCAATATATCAACCTCCGAATTACTTAGTCTAGGAATGGAATTTATGTTAAATGATGAAAATGTTTTCATTAAACTCCATACCTTAGTTTGGTAACTTTTCAGATGTGGTGACAAGAAATGTATGGAGTTTCTTACCTTCCTGACCACGATTTTTGAATCACCGAATACAATTAAATTTCATACGTCCATATCTAGAGCTTTCCTAAGCCCTTGTAAAAGTTCTTCGTATTCGGCGGTGTTATTAGTGCACTCAAACTCTAATCGTTAGGCAATGAAAGTCTTATTACCTACGAGATCTATGAGTACACATCCTACATTGGCTCCTTCTTTGGGTTGGGATCCATCAAAGTACAATGACCAGATCTGAGCTTCATCAACATTATTTTTCACACTTGGCAAAGTTGATGACTGAGTATAGGTCATAATTTTTTATTGTTGCCTTGGATTAGTGATAGGGGAACTTTCAGTCATGAAGTTACTAAAAAAGTTATTTATTCCCTGCATTTCAAATGCATTAGTAGATGCGGTAAAAGGTTTGTTTGCATCATCTATATCCGTCACGGTGTGCTTGATATAACGTTCACGATTTATCCTAATTTTATTGGGCTGTCCATTTTCTGGTAGCCACAAATGAGACCAATCTGTGGCAATGTAACCATGCAGATGTTTAGACTAGTCCCTGCTTAAAAACAAACCATAGAATTCAGGGATGTCAACAACAATGATGTCAATAATTTGGTGAACCTTAGGATTAGAAGATAAACTAACCAGAACATTCTTAAGTTCACCTATTACCTTAACATTTGTCCGATCAAGCTGAATGATCTTGAGATTAGAAGGTTGAACTTCTGCGTTGAGTTTTTGACAAACATATAAAGGCATCACATTTGATGATGCGCTGGAATATACCATGCAATTATGTACATTCCTATTAAAAATTTCAAAAGTTAATAAGAAAGGCAGGACATTTTTACGAGCATTAACAATAGAATTTTGTTGTTTTTTGTTGCTGTCCCTGAAACAGTTTTATCTACATTTGATACAGTTTTTTCAGCTAAATCCCTTTTATCTAGAGGTTCAGATGTTGTTTTAGTTGGGATCTTTTTGGTTGTTTTAGAACCAATTTTTGTAGTTTTCTTTCTGCTAGGATTGTTTTTCTTACTGTTTTATGCTATACTTTGAAGCATTTTCTGTAGAATAAGGGGAAATTTCAGCAACTTGAAAACATAAATATTAGCCCTTAGTTTTTTCAGATCTTCAATTAAATCGTATTCTAAAACAGGGGCTGATAAACTTTGTTTAATTTTATCTTGCTTCGACTTATTTGGAAACACATTTTTACTGACTTCGGAAGAAGGTTTGTTCTGTGTGTTGCTTCTTGTGTTGTAGGGGTGGACAGTTTCAAAATTTTCTTAGAAAATACTGTTAGAGAAGTGACCGAATATATTGGGAGATGAATCTTCTTCTTTTGGTACTTCTTCCTCAGCTACGTCTTCAGAACTTTCAGGAGCGGAAGAAGCAGGATTATCATGTGCTTCTAGAATAGTTTGTAAAGCATACTGCAAGCTTTTGAAATTGAGACCTTCAGTGGTCGGATTTGGCCGATTGGGAGGAAAAGGTTTTCTGAAAGGAGGTTTAACACTTCCTTTGCTTGAGGATGCCTCCTCGTCTGATCTCTTCAACTCCATGGCATGTTTTGATAGTTTTTGGAAATATTTCTGCAATCTTTCTAAGTCTAAAGTTTCAGGCTGACTTTTGGCTTGGGGAGGCCTAGTAAGGATTTCTGTTTTCTTTTTAGAGGATGAAGTTGTTTCAACTTCACTATTGAGATTATCTTTTAAGATTAATATATCCTTTTTGATTTGGCTTGCCTCCTCAAAGGCTTCCAGCAGTGTGTTCTTCTTAGACCTTTTGACCCAAATTGCTATGTTGTTGTGTAGAGCTTTGGTGTAATATGCAACAATTAGATTTTCAACGAGCATTGAATATGTGGGAATTTGATTCTTTAACATAAGAAATCTATTTTTAAAATCTTTTACTTTATCCTTAGTGCTCATTTTTAGGATGGAGAGCTCCATAACCAAGACTTCGGGAGATTTATCATCTCCAAACTTCTCTAAGAAACAAGTTTCAAACTTGTCCCAGGAGACAATGGTTTGGGGCTGTTGGGAAAAATACCATGTGGAGGCATTGCCCTCGAATGTATAAGGAAAGAGTTTGCATACTACGTCTTCATGCTCTACACTTTGGAGTCTAATGGCCAACATAAAATTCTTTATGTGATCTTCGGCAGATTGTTTAGAATCTGGATCAAATTTAGGCAACCATTTCTTCGGGTGTTTTGGAAATGGGTGTTGAGGTCTAGGTACAGCCACGACATCTTGATCGAGCCAAGGTCTGGCAGGATTGTTTTGTTTTTCCATGGGTGTTGGTGGTGTCGAAGGCTGATATGATTCAAACGAGGAATTTCCTTCGTTAGATGACTCTCCTCCTGAAGAGGATGGAGATGAACTAGGAGGCGAAGGTGGGATACCAAACCCTCCGGCTCCAAGAATAGGTGTTTCGGTAAGATTGGTGGTATTATCTCCTAGCGGATTTGAGAGTAGACTAGTGCCTTCAAGTTGTTCTCGAATATCCAAGAAATATAAAGGTTGATTAAGAGACCTACTAGATTGTCTGATACGGGCCAAGGCACTATGTGTCCTTATAAGTGACTGACGAACAATTTCTTGTACGTCACCCCCTTGAGGAGATGGTGTCACTGGTTCAACGGGAAACTCAGGATTATCGTTTGAGGTAGTTTCTGTTTCCAGTGTAATGTTGTTGTATGAGCGACTACGCGTTATGACAAGGGAGTGAGTGTGTGGGGGAGGAGTCTTGCGACTTCCATGTGCCATCAATTGAATTCAGGCTCTTCTTCTAGCGCCATTTGTTGACGGACAATTTTGAAAGGTTGTTAACTGGAAGAACAGGTTCGGTCCGGGGTTGTCTAAATAACCCAATCCGTTTGGTGTAACCTGTTCTGACGGGTTTAATGGCTCCGTTAGCCAATCTAAGGTATTAAAATAAAGAAAGGAAATAAACTAACTAATGTTAAAACTATAATATATATACACACACACACACACACACACACACACACACACACACACACACACTCTAATATAATTAGTTATAAATGTATTTAAGCAGGGAAAGAAAATATAAAAATATCACTTATGAACAAAATTTACAGGTTGCAAGTTTTAATGGAAACTTGCAAAATCAATGTAAAGATAATTGTTTTCAGAAGTAGATAAAGAAAGCACATTTTTGTGTTTTCTTTTTTTTAATTATAAATCTAATAAAACTTGAAATAACTAAGTTATGAAACAAAGATGTACAAATGGTCAAAGCCAATCTAAAACTTTCTTGTTTCATTAAAACATAAAATGATAGAAATTAGAAGCAAGTGAAGCTAACATGTTATTAGTTTGTTAAATGTGTTTGTGCCTCTGTACGAACAAAAGAGAATCCAACTACCCCACTTGTGAAAGAAATCTGCAGTAGGCTTATACTAAAATGTTCCTGAATAAATTCAAGGAATGTATTGACAACCA
>JASDQU010104398.1:75944-87978 GCA_032191745.1 Picea mariana | reverse complement strand
TATTTATCAGACGCTCGGTTTAAGTTACAAAAGTCAACAAAGAGTTGAATTTCACCTCTTTTCTTCCTTACATGAACTAGATTAGACACCCATTGTGTGTGTCTCACCAGGAAAATTATCTTTGCATTTAGTAATTTATTCAATTCTTTCTTGACATTGGGTTCTAATTTGGGGTGCATCTTTCTTAATTTTTGCTGAAAAGGATGAGTTTGTGGTTTCATGGGGATGCCATGTTGTATTATATTAGGGTCAAATGTTTTCAAATCATCATATGTCTAGGAAAAAATGTCTTTAAATTCTTTAAACAATTTTATAAAGGAAAATCGTTTTACAATTAACTGGCCCTCTAAACTTATCATGCAAGTCATAAAACCTCTCTAGTCTTAAAATGGATCTGGGGATAGCATTTACCATATCGGACGTCGATTCATAATATCTAGTATATGATATTACCGTGAAGTTGAGGAGGTTTTCATCGTGAGTGCCTTCGTCGATGATTGCACCTTGGAAGGTGTCCTCCATATGCAAGAAGTTGATGATCTGTTGTTCATCGTCGAACACTCTCCAATTGGTGATGTTGTTCAGGATCGGCTACCTGAACAACAATTCGATCAAAAATGCATTAGGAGAAAGACCTTATGTGGGAAATAGTTTAGAAGTGACATTAGCCAATATATCAACCTCCGAATTACTTAGTCTAGGAATGGAATTTATGTTAAATGATGAAAATGTTTTCATTAAACTCCATACCTTAGTTTGGTAACTTTTCAGATGTGGTGACAAGAAATGTATGGAGTTTCTTACCTTCCTGACCACGATTTTTGAATCACCGAATACAATTAAATTTCATACGTCCATATCTAGAGCTTTCCTAAGCCCTTGTAAAAGTTCTTCGTATTCGGCGGTGTTATTAGTGCACTCAAACTCTAATCGTTAGGCAATGAAAGTCTTATTACCTACGAGATCTATGAGTACACATCCTACATTGGCTCCTTCTTTGGGTTGGGATCCATCAAAGTACAATGACCAGATCTGAGCTTCATCAACATTATTTTTCACACTTGGCAAAGTTGATGACTGAGTATAGGTCATAATTTTTTATTGTTGCCTTGGATTAGTGATAGGGGAACTTTCAGTCATGAAGTTACTAAAAAAGTTATTTATTCCCTGCATTTCAAATGCATTAGTAGATGCGGTAAAAGGTTTGTTTGCATCATCTATATCCGTCACGGTGTGCTTGATATAACGTTCACGATTTATCCTAATTTTATTGGGCTGTCCATTTTCTGGTAGCCACAAATGAGACCAATCTGTGGCAATGTAACCATGCAGATGTTTAGACTAGTCCCTGCTTAAAAACAAACCATAGAATTCAGGGATGTCAACAACAATGATGTCAATAATTTGGTGAACCTTAGGATTAGAAGATAAACTAACCAGAACATTCTTAAGTTCACCTATTACCTTAACATTTGTCCGATCAAGCTGAATGATCTTGAGATTAGAAGGTTGAACTTCTGCGTTGAGTTTTTGACAAACATATAAAGGCATCACATTTGATGATGCGCTGGAATATACCATGCAATTATGTACATTCCTATTAAAAATTTCAAAAGTTAATAAGAAAGGCAGGACATTTTTACGAGCATTAACAATAGAATTTTGTTGTTTTTTGTTGCTGTCCCTGAAACAGTTTTATCTACATTTGATACAGTTTTTTCAGCTAAATCCCTTTTATCTAGAGGTTCAGATGTTGTTTTAGTTGGGATCTTTTTGGTTGTTTTAGAACCAATTTTTGTAGTTTTCTTTCTGCTAGGATTGTTTTTCTTACTGTTTTATGCTATACTTTGAAGCATTTTCTGTAGAATAAGGGGAAATTTCAGCAACTTGAAAACATAAATATTAGCCCTTAGTTTTTTCAGATCTTCAATTAAATCGTATTCTAAAACAGGGGCTGATAAACTTTGTTTAATTTTATCTTGCTTCGACTTATTTGGAAACACATTTTTACTGACTTCGGAAGAAGGTTTGTTCTGTGTGTTGCTTCTTGTGTTGTAGGGGTGGACAGTTTCAAAATTTTCTTAGAAAATACTGTTAGAGAAGTGACCGAATATATTGGGAGATGAATCTTCTTCTTTTGGTACTTCTTCCTCAGCTACGTCTTCAGAACTTTCAGGAGCGGAAGAAGCAGGATTATCATGTGCTTCTAGAATAGTTTGTAAAGCATACTGCAAGCTTTTGAAATTGAGACCTTCAGTGGTCGGATTTGGCCGATTGGGAGGAAAAGGTTTTCTGAAAGGAGGTTTAACACTTCCTTTGCTTGAGGATGCCTCCTCGTCTGATCTCTTCAACTCCATGGCATGTTTTGATAGTTTTTGGAAATATTTCTGCAATCTTTCTAAGTCTAAAGTTTCAGGCTGACTTTTGGCTTGGGGAGGCCTAGTAAGGATTTCTGTTTTCTTTTTAGAGGATGAAGTTGTTTCAACTTCACTATTGAGATTATCTTTTAAGATTAATATATCCTTTTTGATTTGGCTTGCCTCCTCAAAGGCTTCCAGCAGTGTGTTCTTCTTAGACCTTTTGACCCAAATTGCTATGTTGTTGTGTAGAGCTTTGGTGTAATATGCAACAATTAGATTTTCAACGAGCATTGAATATGTGGGAATTTGATTCTTTAACATAAGAAATCTATTTTTAAAATCTTTTACTTTATCCTTAGTGCTCATTTTTAGGATGGAGAGCTCCATAACCAAGACTTCGGGAGATTTATCATCTCCAAACTTCTCTAAGAAACAAGTTTCAAACTTGTCCCAGGAGACAATGGTTTGGGGCTGTTGGGAAAAATACCATGTGGAGGCATTGCCCTCGAATGTATAAGGAAAGAGTTTGCATACTACGTCTTCATGCTCTACACTTTGGAGTCTAATGGCCAACATAAAATTCTTTATGTGATCTTCGGCAGATTGTTTAGAATCTGGATCAAATTTAGGCAACCATTTCTTCGGGTGTTTTGGAAATGGGTGTTGAGGTCTAGGTACAGCCACGACATCTTGATCGAGCCAAGGTCTGGCAGGATTGTTTTGTTTTTCCATGGGTGTTGGTGGTGTCGAAGGCTGATATGATTCAAACGAGGAATTTCCTTCGTTAGATGACTCTCCTCCTGAAGAGGATGGAGATGAACTAGGAGGCGAAGGTGGGATACCAAACCCTCCGGCTCCAAGAATAGGTGTTTCGGTAAGATTGGTGGTATTATCTCCTAGCGGATTTGAGAGTAGACTAGTGCCTTCAAGTTGTTCTCGAATATCCAAGAAATATAAAGGTTGATTAAGAGACCTACTAGATTGTCTGATACGGGCCAAGGCACTATGTGTCCTTATAAGTGACTGACGAACAATTTCTTGTACGTCACCCCCTTGAGGAGATGGTGTCACTGGTTCAACGGGAAACTCAGGATTATCGTTTGAGGTAGTTTCTGTTTCCAGTGTAATGTTGTTGTATGAGCGACTACGCGTTATGACAAGGGAGTGAGTGTGTGGGGGAGGAGTCTTGCGACTTCCATGTGCCATCAATTGAATTCAGGCTCTTCTTCTAGCGCCATTTGTTGACGGACAATTTTGAAAGGTTGTTAACTGGAAGAACAGGTTCGGTCCGGGGTTGTCTAAATAACCCAATCCGTTTGGTGTAACCTGTTCTGACGGGTTTAATGGCTCCGTTAGCCAATCTAAGGTATTAAAATAAAGAAAGGAAATAAACTAACTAATGTTAAAACTATAATATATATACACACACACACACACACACACACACACACACACACACACACACACTCTAATATAATTAGTTATAAATGTATTTAAGCAGGGAAAGAAAATATAAAAATATCACTTATGAACAAAATTTACAGGTTGCAAGTTTTAATGGAAACTTGCAAAATCAATGTAAAGATAATTGTTTTCAGAAGTAGATAAAGAAAGCACATTTTTGTGTTTTCTTTTTTTTAATTATAAATCTAATAAAACTTGAAATAACTAAGTTATGAAACAAAGATGTACAAATGGTCAAAGCCAATCTAAAACTTTCTTGTTTCATTAAAACATAAAATGATAGAAATTAGAAGCAAGTGAAGCTAACATGTTATTAGTTTGTTAAATGTGTTTGTGCCTCTGTACGAACAAAAGAGAATCCAACTACCCCACTTGTGAAAGAAATCTGCAGTAGGCTTATACTAAAATGTTCCTGAATAAATTCAAGGAATGTATTGACAACCAAGATTTAAGAATAGAATAGTGAACACATATAATCCAATGATCTTATCATTACAAATGATTATAGTCAGAGAAATATTTTATGTAAAACATTCATTAATATCTATCAACTAAACATCAAAGAAAAATCATGATATTAAAATTGATATGATGATCACAGTCACAATATTTATAGTAAATCATGAACGACATTTATAGCATGAATATCATAGAATATAACATGTCATTGAGACTAAAGCTATACAACACATTAATATCCCAAGATAACAGAAACAAAACATTAATGAAACAAAATTCTTAGTGGTCTAAAGCCAAAATGCTATAACCTGTTCCATTAAGTTCTGAGAATCATTCATCCATCATTGGTTCCAAGCTAAGATGCCTTCACTTACAAAAAGAAGAGTATTTAAAGTTTTTTGAAATCCTATTTTCCTATCTCCTAGGATAGGATAGGATCTCATAAGATCAAAATATTACAAAAATACAGGGCTAACAACCACCCATAACTGAGTTGATTTTTCTCAAAAATTAATAAAAAATTTTACAAGGCAAACAAAAAAAGAAACACTAATCATTTGAATGCAAAATCAAACATGTTTCTCCCAGATGATCAACATCAATATCTACTATTTTCTGAAAACAAAACAGGAATAAGTTAGACAATTTCTAATAACTAATTTCTAAAATTTATTATTTAAAATGACTTGGCTACAAAATCGAAAGATTTTGTAGCCAGTCTTATCTTAGCAAACAAAATCTAATTTCAAACCGATTCGATTCAAAAAGATAACATGAATGTAATAAGAGGGAAAACTGTTTTACCATTTCAACCAACAACTAAAAACGGATTAGAGTAGCTCAGAATTGATTATGGCATTAATATTGTCTGCATTTTTTATCACTATGTTACCTGTCCTCTTAAGGCGTTTAGCTTGTCTTTCCACATTTTCTCTGAGGTGGAGATTTTCTTTTCTCAGTAATTCACTTTGAGCTGTGATTGTTTTAATGTGAGCTTGGAGGATGGGAATATGAGTATAATATCATTCAATCCAATGCAGACAAATGCCACAATGTACTAAAGGATCGACCTATTGGTGGAGTGCACAGTCAAGTCTGTCTTCATCGGCCTTACCTGTCATTTTCCCTTGAACACACCTAATATCAGTGAACTCACCCTTACCCTCGAGACACAGTGGAAGATTAGTAACAAATTCATATGGTTGAGAAGGATCAGATCTTTGACAATCCAAGTCTTCTAAAACCAAGAAATCTTCAATTTCAGGATCCGAGACCTCATTGACCTTGATCGGGTCGATCGAGCTCAAATGAGGTTTAGTTCGATTGCTCAATTTTCTTGAAATAAGGTGACCAACTCTTTTATTCTGAAACCCTAGAACCATGTTTTTTTTTTGTCTGATTGAAATATTTTTGATAACAAGTTTCACAGTGGTGTTATGGCCAACATCTAATTCATGCATATGGGGTTCACTCAACTCGAAACCAACAACCTTTTTCTCATGTGAAGACTGAATGGGCATTGCCTCCTCTCAAGGGTTTCTATTTAGAGAGTCTGGCTCGTTATTTGGAATATCAAACTGTTTTCTTATCAGTGGTTCACCCAAAATAGGGGTTTCTACAGGAATGGTTGGAGCAAAACCATTCCTTGTTAAAAATCCATCCCAACAATCTCCCACGGTTTTCAAATGGTGAATCAACAAAATTTTAATCAAGACGTGGTGAAAAATACTAGAGTTGAGGCTCTGTATCTTATACCTTTTAGACATTTTGTACAAGCTTCTCAACAGATAGAAGGACACATTTAATTGAAAACCTATGAAATGCATAAGCAATCGTATATGATAGAGAAAAACTACACCATAACAACCCTCATAGGTCACAAATTGTTTTAGGATCAATAGGAGACCATGCCACCTAGCTTTAACCAAAGAAATAGGGATACATTTTTTCGCAGCAATTGATTTTCCTGTAGGTCATGAAGAGGATCCATGGCACTTCTTCAATATTTGAGTTTTTGAACCATTTCTCACCGGTGGATGGAATCCTTATGGCTTCACTCACAAACTCCTCACTTAACTCTAACTGGATATCTCCAATTCTCGCCCTACACCCATCGAAATTCTATACAAATTCCTTAGCCACACAAAGGTTATAACCTTCAAACCTTTTGATGAAGGCATCCTAGCCCTAACCTTTTAAATCTTTGATTGCATCATCATGATAGAGCAGTGCCTGAAAGCCATTCATCTCCAATCGAACAATAGGAGCCATTACAAATATGACTAGACTGTAACAAGGGTGACTCAAAATAGTTATGGGTTTGGATGGTAGGAGAAAAAGAAACAAATCCAAATGGATAAAATGGAGACAAACAAAACGAAGCCTCCATGTAATCATAGCGTGAACATCTAGGGTTCAACCTTGATGCTTGACCATTCCTGGTAATGAAACCCTTGCGTACAGAGCATGAAAACCTATAACCCATAATGAAAGGCTTATTAATTCACTGTGCCAACAAGATGGATTAAGTACAGGGTACAATAGTTGTGCATTAATTCCCATGACTAGCACGACCATAGTTTTTGGAACGGGTTCAAATATATCAAAATGAAATTCTCATAATTCAAATGTAAGACCATCTAAGCATATAAAAATTATATCAATACCCAAAACATTCCAAAGATAATTCATTCAAGTGTTGGATATAAATTGGACATAGGCATGATGACCTTTAAAAAAAAATGCCTTGTATAGGAAAAATAATATGAATATAATTTTTCATGTTTGATTCATGTTTTCAGTCATGAATCAAACATGAAAACAAAACGAAAATGCAAACTTTAAGGAATTAATGAACATCTTTTATAATCCAGTAATCATCTCAAAATAATAATATTTACAAGATGAGGTGAAGGAAGCTACAGAAAGTGTAGTTTGTTGTTCAAATAACGAAATCATGTAGGGCTGCCAACACCTCTATAGCTGGGTGTTTTCCTCCTGGAGCTTCGCTTGAGGATCTTCTTTCTTTCTTCCATGGGAAGCTACATTGTCTTGCATTGCTCGTAATTTTTCTAGGACTTTGTCTTTCTCCTTTTGCAAGGCTTCTATATCCTTCTCCTTCTCTTCCTAAGCTCTATGGAACCGGTATTTTGTTGCATCTGCAAGCCTACTTAACTGGGCTAGTTTGTCCCCCAATTATGGAGTCTATGATGAGGAAGGCACAGACGACACAGTAGATACTGCGTGGATCAAGCGAACAAATTGTTGCACTTCCTTAAATTCTCTCTCAATCTTTCCGTGTAACTCCTCCTGCTTCTCTTGGTATCTCTACAACATGTCTTCAGAGGCATCCTCCATAGCTCTGTGGACCAAACTGATGTCCTCCTCAGTGAGAGTGGCCTCCAACTGTGGCTTTTCAGTGCACGTTTTCTTCCTTGCTGAAGGTTTCTTCGTAGAAACTTTCCTATTTTGCATTGTCACTATCCCAACAAGGGGATCTTCATGTGGTGTAGCTTAGTCTCCTCCTTGCTCTTCTTCTCCTTCATCTCCTCCTCCCTGTCCTTCTGCTTCATCTTCGCCTCCTCCTAGCGAGCTAGACCGATTATCTCCAGAAGTGTTGTCCTCTTCATCACTCTCTATGTCCTGGACTTCAGCCTGCTTTTTCTATTTCTTCATCCCACTGGATTGTCCAACATGTTCAACTCGTGTAACTATTAGGATTTCTATGGTGTCAGTGTCAGATAATTCTACATCGGCGACAGGTACAAGAAATTCCTCTGGCCATTCCTTTGTAATCTACTCCATATCTTCATCTATCAGCTTGTAGTATGATTGTAATTCTTCCCAATGCACATCTCTTCGCGCGGTGATGTAAATGAAATGGGGATCAACACAGAAGTTCACTATGGGTCAGTACTGATGCAAAGTGCATGGTGTCATATGCAGGAATGATTCAATGGTGACCTTTAACTGTTGATAGTATCCATGGAACACGGCATTGGATTGCCATTGTTTCATCATGTCGTTGATATACCACAGGGTGGAAAATCGAGCGGTTAAGGGCTCCGTAGGTTCTATATTTGGGAAGGTAGCTCCTTCAGGCATCTTCCAAGCCAAAAATGTGATCAAGATGATCAACCAGCTGTAATGAAATTCATATCCCAAGTCCTGGGCTCCGTGCCAATCCTTTTATAATTTGTTGATGAGCTAGTTTGCCCAGTTCATCTGCATGCCCTCCACACACTTTCCTGCAAGGTCCACCACGAACTCAATGACCTATGTGGGGTGGTTCTTCCTCACTAGCATGCCATCTAAGAGTTGAAAAGTGAGGTGCACTACTCCATCCTGTATAGAGGCTACCTTGTAACCTTGCTTTCCTTTTTCTACCTCTCTGTAAGCTTCCTTGATGTGTTGTGCTAATGAACGGTCTGAGTCCTTCCCTGGATAAAACTGTTGAGGGTCAGGACCCTTCACACTTAAACCTGTGATCCTATGGATCAATGTCGGATCCATATTAATCCTTCTTTCAAGCCATAGATATCCGCCATGATAGTACGACAGAAGGATTTTAATGCAAGTGTTAACCTCCTGGTGGTGGCCAAAATGTGGGATATTCATTACGTTCAACACAGTGGACTGCGCCAACCCCTTAATCCATGGTTGTGAGATGAGGTGAGGTTTCTTTCTAGTAGTCTTCGTTAAGTAGCATTGGGGAGATAACATGGCCTAGTTCTTCTGGTCTCTTAATTTGAAGTCATTGTTCTTCAATAGTGGGATCAGTCCTAACTGACTCTCGACTATGTGAATTTCTTTTGAAATGTACGTACTGAATATATATTACTCAAAATATCAAGGGATACTATCACAGTTAATAGTGCTATCCAAAGGTGGAATATATTCAGGTAGGATCAACAATATTTTCTTTGCATTAGCCATATCACCACAGTGCTTGCTTCTATGTTCCATTACGAGGTTGACATGGGCCGAATGACGTCCAGTTGAAGGGTAAGCCTGTAGTCCCCTATTCGATGACCCATGGATACCTTCAGATATTGATATGTTAGCCATTATCTTGTTAATAACTTCCTCGACAGACTTCTCCAATTCGCTAGGGTCACCCGACATTCTAGCTTTTAACAAACAGGCGGGGTAGAAAAATGGACAGGTGGGGTAGACAAACGGACAGGCAGGGTCTAGTTTCAGATAGCATAGCTTGACACTTGGAAAATTCTCTTCTTAGCTCACTCAATAAAGGGTAACAAAAAGTGGTCCCAGCGCAATGAACGATGAGTTAAATAAGTGGGGTATCATGACGGATCTTCCAACGGCTAGGAAATGCTTCCATCAATGTAAATCTATTCGTTATGGCACTGTCTCAATGTCTAAAAGTGGTCCATAAGCCGATAAATGTGTTTTATAAACATTCCAGAGTGTCATTCTAACGGTCGGGGTGCCTCCAACAGTCATCTAACTTCTCTAGGGAGAAGTCCAATTCTATGCAGACCTATTGTTCCAGCGAGGTTCAAATCCTTCGAGCCTACCTCCTGCAAGGTTCCAGTCTGCGAAGTATTCCATCTGGTTTCTATAACTTGTACATTTTGCAACTTAGCTTTCTTTTTGTTGAGCTTCCTTGCCTTATTTTTTGTTATCTGAGTCTCTCTAACTATTTTTGGAATCCTCTTTCCATTTTTATTCTTATCTTCCCCTAGCGTAGTGGCTTCGCATTCTTGAGGTGCCCTCAAGGATTCTGAAGTTAATATCCCTTTTCTTAACACTTCTTGAGTCGGAATACTTCTTTTCTGAATAGATAGGTTCTTCAAGCCTTATTTCATTATTTCAACCTTGATAGATATTTCTCTTTCTTTCTGTCCCTCCTGCGTTGTTACTTTGTTATGTTGCTTCAACTTATCCTCTCGTTCTTCTATTAGCCGGTCTATTTTTCTAGCTATAAAATCCCTTAATTCTTGCTTTTTTATTTCTTTAGCTTCTTCCTATGTGTTGGCATGAATTTGTTCAGACAAGGATTCTTCTCAGGTTACCAACAAAAGGCACCGTGTAGTCTAGAGCGCTGGCATTTTCATCCCCTCCGAAGAGGAGAAGTCTCACCCGAAGCGCTGCTGAGACAGATAGATAGGGAAGGGTAGGGATAAGACTAAGGAAGATTCATAGAGAATTCAAAACTTGTTCCTATTCTTGCGCAATCAACATTATCAGATCGGAAACATTTAAATGCATGAACCAGACCTACTTGCATAGCGAGCAACAATTAAACATAGAATCATCAACTAGAACTCATAAGCTATGCAGACACACTGTAAAGAATGTGCAAGCATGTAAAGACACATCATATTTTTAAAATTTAGCTCTTCATCATATTATCTTAGAGATATTTCTTACATCATAGACTCAAAATTACATAGAAATGTTCAGTACAGACTCTTGACATCAGACCTCAAACATAGAGTTCTGATTTCTCAGCTGGAAGATCTCATTCATTCCAAACTCTACTCTTCTTGATTACAACAACTAGCAGCCAAATAATTAGCAACCAACCAACTCCCAAAACCCTTGGGCGGTTCCAATAGACATGAACCAACCCGACCTAACCAACTGACTAACTCTTTTACAATTATATTATGTCCTATATATAGCTGGGTTATGTCTTCATGTTCTGTTGCAACTGTTTGTTGCTTAGATGAGGTTGCGTTGTCTTCCACAACTGTTTTCTGTTATTATTCCTTCTAGCCTTTGATGGAGGTTGCACGACTCATGCTTAATTAAAAATTGCACAATTCTTTCTCAAAATGAAGGGCCCAACAGGCTCTGACCACACTCCTTGACTCGTCCTCGAGTTAAGCACTTGGTTCGTTCACATTCTCTAGGATCAATTGTTTTTTTCCCTTGTCTAGCTTTTCTTCTTCTTTGAGTTCTTTTGTTTGTGCCTTTTCTTCCTTCACCTCTTCAAATGAAGGGCCCAATTCTGGAACCATCTCTAATGCTCTGTGCTTTACTCCGTGAAAGATTTCAGCTTTGTCCTACCATTTCTGGGTGAGGAGTGATGCTTCTGCTAGGAACTATTGGGTCGTCTCTTTGTTGTACTCCTTTGGCTTGGCTGCAACCAACGAGTTCCATTTAGATTCGACTGTTGTGTCAACCTGGTGCATCTACAACTCTTTCTTGTCTACAGACTGTGCTTCATAGAGTGAATTGAGTTCATTGTCGGCCTACTAGATTTGATCAAACTTTTTTTTCTGCTCCATGGGGTCCATTGTGACCGCAACTTCCTCATTCAACACCTGGATCTTTGTGTGTAGTTCCTCCAAGACTTGATTCCATCGAGAGATGATGCCCATCCAATCGATGAATTCCTTGAATATTTTGGTGCAGTCTGTTGTCTTCTTATGTAGTGTCACTCGGGAATTGTTTCCTTATAGTATGATCCTTCACATTTGTTCCTACAGCTGCCGAGGATATTGTTCTGCTTCTTGCTGAAATTGTTGTAATTTTTCTTGTATCTGCTCCATGTGTGTCGCGAGCTGTGTCCATGTCACTTGTAACAGCTCGATTTGTTGCTCTGGTTCTCTTATCTTGCTAGCTTCAGGTAGGTCGGGCGCAACCCTTTGAATCTCCGACCAGGCTTCGGCAAGTTTTTCCTGCACTTTTTCCAGTTTGCACTGGGCTAGGAGTCGATCATGTTTTTCCTCTGTTCTACATTTTTGTGCATATAACTATTATTTTCTGGCGAGCTTGGT
>JASDQU010104398.1:53962-73036 GCA_032191745.1 Picea mariana | reverse complement strand
TGTTTGTAAAGGGAGTCCGCTGGCCATTGACTGGTCCAAATGGGTTTCTAGTTCCTCTTCCATTGGTGGCACTGGTGAAATCCTCAATCTTAGATCTTCGGGTAGAAGTGTCAGGTTCTCTGTTCTGGTTATGCAGAGCTTCATCAACTCTGCACATTATTGGGGGTTCTAGAGGACTTGCTCCATTTGCGCTTGCATGGTTGTCGTATCCTGGTCCATTGTTGAGTCTGGCTCATTGGGTGCATCAGGTATATCTGTGTCCTTTGGTACTTTTTCATCATGCATCATGATTTCTTGGGTATCCTCACCCTTGGGTGGTGAGGTGACTTATTGGTTATAGTTGGCTTCCGACTCTGCTCTACTTCTAACGACTTCTTCCTGTGTGGAAGACTCAAGTTGTTGTTCTTGCTTGCTCGGATTTGGAACATCTAGCATCGTAATTTTCTCTGAGACTTTGGGGTTGGGGTTGGGGATTTCTGAGCTGGGCTTGGGGGATTCTCTGGTTGTCTAGTTGAGTGGCATCTGCTCTAAGGTTTTGGCCTGATGTGGAGCAACAGTGAGGAGATTTGGTAGTTTGGGTGGTGGTGGAGGCTGCTCAACAATGGGTGTTGATGGGATTGTTTCAGGGTCTAGGTCATCTTGGATGTCAATGATGGTGGTGGCTTTGGTCATGGCATGAGTCCGGGGAGCGACAGATGAGAGGGGTTGTGGGTTCATGGGTTTGTTCGGCGAGACCCCTATTTTGGGCCTTTTCCCTGTCAGTTCAGTGGAAAGCATAATGCCCAGTATCTGGTTGACCTAACCACCTAATAGCATGGAATTGGCTGGAGTTGTGGGGGGGGTTGGTCTTTTCCTCCCTTCCAGCTGCAGTGTTTCTTCTTCTTCCTCAGAATCGGTCTGTGCCAAAGCATCTAGATTTCTCTGCTCGGGCCCTGATCTCGGTCCCTCTCCTGCTTCTTTGTCTTTTTTCTTACTTACCTTGGCCGAAAAAATGTAATGCATTCGTGATTTGCGTGGGCCGCATTTAACTCTAGTCCATGACATGACCTCCTTTTTGAATTCTTCCTCATCCAAATAGAATGGTAGTAGTCCTATATGGAAATGTTCCAGGCTGGCATGTCTCGGCCAGATGCATGTGTTGTGTCGGTTCATGCTAAAGGAAATATTCCTCGTGTTGTGATTGAGGATCTCTTGCGAGATGCGCGACCACTGTGTTGCATCTATCATAGCATTATACCATTTGGCAAATGCTGCGTTGTTGAGTGCTGTATTCTCTGAGTCTGGTCTGGCCTGCCATGGCTCAAACATTTTCATCAAGCACCATTTATTTGGTATTGTCGATTGTCTTCCCACCGGTGACTGCCATTTGAGCATCGTGAATACCACAAGCAGGTATCCATAGGTAAAGGTGCCTCCTTTCTCCTGTGCGTCCTCGCAAGCTTTGAGTAGTTCCTCTAGCAAGAAGCTACACCAATTGAATATTTCTCCCTGATTGCAGAATTCAACAACTAATGGCACATCTAAAGTGCATTCTCCCTTATAATAGGACCTCATAACCTTGCTGGCTATGATGTAGCAGCTAGTCTGGACTGTTTCAAGTAGTATTGGCTCAATGTCTGTTGTGCGTCCTCCTCTCTTGGTATTGAACTTCTCATAAAGGTTGAGCTCGTGTTTCTTCTTCCCATGCTTACTGGGTACCTAAAATCTTTTCAACACATCCTCTCCTTCAGAGGATAGTCCAGTAAGCTGTTGGATATCTTGTGCATGGAGTGGATATCTCTTATCCAACCATAGGCTTCTGTCGTGCACTCTACTTATCAAGAACTTCGTCCAGCGTGCAATTTCGTCAGTGGTGCCAAAGACTGGTAAGTCTCTCAGGTTCATTATGGTGGAGTTGAATAGGTTGATGAACTCCTTTTTTGGTATAAATTGCATATCTCTTGTTCCATCTGGCGCGAGCTGCCAAAAAACATCTAGGTGCATCTGTGGAAACAGGGTTCAATCTGTGAGGTCAAGGTCGAGTAGCTTGACCTTTTTTGTCTTCCCTTCGATATCACGTATAATCTCAAGTCGGGGATCGCAAATCTCGGCTGGTACTACTTCTTTAGTCAGGGTGCTTCAGCTAGTTGTTTCCCTTGGCATGAGTGTGTCTGTGGTCGTTTTTAGAACTAAGGCATTGTTTGCAGTTTTGGCAATGGTCCTAACTGGTTTGCACGGATGAGTTCGGAAATAGCTATGCTTGTTTTAGAAACAATACTTTCTCGGCTTAGTTATGAGATTCTTATGGTTGGCTTAACGAGTGAGTTTTAGAAATAACTGTGCGTCATCATGACCGTATCGATGCAACAGGGTGTGATTTTTCTGACGGGATGGTTTAATCAAGTTAAATCCGATTAGGGGATTTTGGTATTTATTCATCTAAGTGGAATAGGGATGTGGCCGAATTGAGACCTTTCTGTTTGACGAGTGGGTGTCCTGGTGTGAATTTCGATGGCATCTTGGCATAATGCAGCTTTATGGATTAATGGGCGACAATCAAGGTACTGGTCTAACAATAAATTGTGTGATTGGACTGGGTGTGCGTGGCCTTTAACTTAGATTGGATTTGGGTGCGTGGCCCCTCCGAACACAAAGGTTGTCCCTGTCATTTGTGATGACTGTCATTAGTGGACCTTTCATACTTCAGGTTATGTACTACTGTGTCATCAACACTGTATCAACCAACACTTAAACAACACAATTGATCTATGTGATATGGTGCAACACTGCACACATGGACATTATTAACAGAATTTACAAAATTTATAGAAAGAAAAACAAAAATCAAATCTAACTATTGTACAAGCTCCATTGGAAAGGAGTGAATTCTCTTCTTCTCAGTTTCGGGAGAGGTAGGGCTTCAAGCGAGTGCCATTCACCCATCTCAGTCGTAGCACACCATCTAGTTGCGCAAGTCAAACTGCTCCTAATGGTTGGATCTCCGCAACTATGAAGGGTCCCAACCAGTGCATACAGAGCTTGCCAAGATGCTTTTGGTATCAGATGTCATAGAGTAACACCTTGTCCCCTTGTATAAATACCTGGTTTTAATGTGGCAATCATGCCAAGCTTTCTGTATTGCCTTTTCAACCGATTGATGGAAGTCTGCCAGAAATCTAGTTTCTTCAAGTTCTTGTAGCTCTGCAAGTCTCTATGCCACTGATTCTTTGTCTATCATACGTGTGGCTTGTGCAATATACAGGCTTGGGGTGATGAACTCTGCGGGCACCACTGCCTATTTTCCGTAAAAAAGATGGAAGGGTGTGTATCTGTGGAGTTTCTTCATGGTTGTTCTGTAGGCCCATAATACCACTGGAACTTTATCATCCCAGTCCTCTTAGTTTGTGCAACAGACTTTTGTTAGTCCCTTTTCTAGGATTTTGTTGAAGGCTTCGACTATTCCATTGGGTTGTGGGTGATATGGACTGCTCTTGTGATGTTGAATCAAAAATTCTGCGGTAAGTGTTGCTATTGTGTTGCTAATGAAGTGAGCTCACTGATCGCTAGTTAGGCTCCTGGGACATCCAAAGCGAGTAATGATATTCTCGAAAATGAACCTGGTGGCCATATCCATCAAATAGTCCTATACCACTGCTACCTCTGCCCAACGAGTAAGGTAGTCGGTTACAGTAATGATGTACCTTGCCTTCGAATGTTTAGCTATGGGGTTGATTGACCCAACGAAGTCAACTGCCCATTTCTCAAATGCTTGTAGTGCTCTAACATATTGTAATGGAAGTTCATCTCAGTGTGACGACTTTCCCACTCTTTGACAAACATCACACAATCTGGCATATGCTTTTGCATCTTTGAAAATTGTTACCCACCACAGTCCTGCCTGTAGAAATTTTTGTGCCATTTCCTTTCCTCCTATGTGTCATCCTGCAATTCCACTATGGCATTCCCAGAGTATATCCTGCCTTTCGTGATCTAGGACACATCATCTGAGGATGTTGTCTAGCCCTAGTTTATACAATTTCTCGACAATCAGTTGATAATCTGATGCTCTGACGGCCATATGGTGTTTCTAGGTTGTGGAATATGTTTCAGGGCATGCTCCTGTGCTGAGAAAGATTGCTATGTCCTCCAGGTATTCTAGTATGGGCTCGATCCTGAATAAATCTGTGTCTAGGAGTTGTTCATCAACTACTCCGCCGCTTTCTCCCGACTCTAGTCTGGATAGATGGTCGGGTTCGACGTTTCATCATCCTAGTTTAATGATGACTTCAAAGGAAAATTCCTGAAATAAAAACAACCATCTGCAAATTCTCCCTTCCAACATAGGTTTGTTAACTAGGTATTTTAGTGTTGAATGATCAGTAAAGAATTTAAAATGAGATCCTAACAGATAATGTCTAAATTTATGTAAAGCATAGATCATTACTAATCCTTCCCGTTCTGTTGTTGTGTAGTTTCACTCTGCTTGCAATACCTTTCGACTTGCAAAGTAGATAGGGTGATCCATAGCTCCATCTCCAGGCTACGCTAAGATAGCTCCTAAAGAAATTCCTGAAGCATCTACATGGACATGAAATTATTTATCCCAGTTTGGGAATATCAGAATCGGTGTTGTAATGAGCTTCTCCTTAAGTGTCTCAAATGATTTTTCACATTTGGGAGTCCATTGGAACGTTTCATCCTTTTTCAGGAGGTTTTCCAAAGGTGCAGTAATGTTAGCATACCTCTAAATGAACTTGCAATAGTAACCTGTATGTCCTAGTGAGGAACGCAACTATTTAATGCTTGTAGGTGGCATCATATTCATAATGAACTCAACTTTAGCTAGGTCTACCAATACTCCTTCTCGACAGACTATGTGGCCCAACAAATTTCCATGTGGCACATAGAAGATACACTTCCTAAGATTTAATGAGATTTGTGACTCTCGACATCTGTCAAACATTAGTCTTAGCAGTGCTACATGTTCCTTAAGTAGACTATATATTGTCCAATCATCCATATAGACTTCTATAAATTTGTGAATGAATTCCTTAAAGGCTTCTATCACAATCCTAGAGAAAACTGCAGGAGCATTCTTTAAACCAAATGGCATCACATTGTATGCAAAAGATCCCCATTCAGTGATGAAGGTGGTTTTCCTCTTGTCCTCTTCAGCAATCCTAACTTGATGTTATCCTGAAAACCCATTTGTAAATGAGTATGCTTCCTTCCCCACAACCTATTCTAGGACCTCATCGGTGAAGGGTGTTGGGAAAGGGTCATGCACACAAGCAGAGTTGAGGCTTCTGTAGTCCACACAGACTCTAAGATCCTCATTATCTTTCTTGCTATGAATGACTATTGGGATGACCCATTTTTCTTCTTCTACTGGAAAAATGAGACCGACTTCTAGAATTTTATCAATATCCTTCTTAACTTTCTCTTTTACTTTCGAGTTAAGACGGTATGGCCTATGTCTGATAGGCTTGGATCCTGGTTTTAACTCTATATTCATTTCTCCCATAAATCCTTTGATTCCCTTCAATTATGGAAAAGTCTTTGGGAACAAATCCTCATATTCCCGAAGTAAACTTTGTATTTCCTGATTGGTTTGCTCATCCCAGTAATTTCCCACCAAAGCTATTTTGGGTTTCTCTTTGGTCCCTATGTTGAGTCTCTGCAGTTTTAATGGGTGATTTTAGGAGCTATCGGTCTGGCTAGGTATGGTGTTTTGGATTTCTCTGTTCCCCTCGGTCTCTTTGATGGCTAGGTTTCTTAGTTCTCCTAATTCATATAGGCTTTTTGAAGCTTTGTTAATCTGATAGCATTATATGGGCTTTTCGATCAAGAGTAAGTGGATTTTAGTCTGAAGCTATTTGATATTCTTGGGACCCACTACAAATTCTGATCTCTTATCATGATTGGTTGTAAAAATAAGTTCTTTAATCTTTTGCAGGACTAGTTCAAGCTTAGGGTACTTACTTGTAAAGGAGAAGTCTTTGCAAAATTGAGCTGCTAGTGTTTGCCAATCATTGGTATGTCTTTTGGTTTCCTCATGTATGAACCAAGCTTTTAGGATTGGGCCTAGAGAGTTGGTAAATACATGAATCCGAGGTGAGAGGGTATCTCTGCAGCCTACCACTGTGTCATGCATTGTTCAATGTGTATTCTAGGGTCTGATTCTCTGATGAACGGTTGCACAACTTGGAGATCCATCTATGTTTATGATTCCAGCTGCTCTTTGTGCCCGAGCCTATACTAGATATCTTGCTTCACCTCATCCCAAGTTCTAAGTGCATCTTTGTGTGTGGCCCACTGTCAAACATGGGTGTTCTGAAAAGCTATATGTAGTACCAAGATTCTTTGATCTTCTCCCACAATTTCTTCCATATACTGCAAAAAGTTGTCTAGATCTGCAATGCCATCATATACTGGGTGTCTCCTAACCTCGGTCCCAATCCATCTGGTCATTCTGATAGTTGCGCATCCTCTTAAGAATATTTTGTACGAACCTTGCTTCCAACTATCAAAATCCAGTTCTGAATATTCGTCTGCTGATTGTATACTTCTCCAGCTTATTGATCCATCTGTAGTTGGTTTTATATAATTGTTTCTTGTCCCAACTGTTATGGTGTACAACTGGTCTAGGTATTCTCCTTCCATATTATTGTTTGTTGGTTCTGTGTACCTGGGTCCAAAGTTTGAACTACCTTGATTCCCTCAGCTTCAAAAGTCATGGTGTCTTTCTTTAAGTCAATTACTGCATAGTTTTCATAGGCCCAATTGATGCCAAGTAGCATAAGGTAGGGGTCCTTTTCTTCTATGATCTCAATGAATTCAAAGTCAACCACTTTTTTTTCTCTTGCTACATTAATTTCCATGTTCTCTAGTATTCCTATGGGAAATATATAGTATTGGTTTGCCATTCTTAACTGAATTGGGGAATATGTCAGTCTTGGTTTTCCTAAGGCTTCCCAGGTCTTATTGGGTAGAATGTTCACATCTGACCCTAGATCCAACATGAGGTCCTTAATTTCAAAGTCATCTAACTGGGCTATCAGTCGGAATTATTTTCCCGATCTTACTTTTTTTCGTTACACTCTCTAAGTTCTCTTCTCAGGAAGGTTAGCTCGAATCCTAGATTCTAAAGTTTCTTCATTCTCTAAGACTAGATACAGTGCATTGCGCAATTTCTCTGTCATTTGATCATTCCCCAAAATGTCAGAGAACAATCAAAACAAAATTTCAACTGTGTTTTGAGGCTGCTCAGGTTGTCTTGGTATGCCTACAGGGTGTCTCCGTGCAGAGGGTGAAGCAGGTACTTGTGCTACTTTAGGATATACAACTGGCTGAGGGGGATCCTCTTGCATTTCACAACTAGGAATGTTCTGGATGACTTCTATGGCATCTTTAAAGAACATTTTTTGCTTTTCGGGGTCATACCTGTCTCCCTTGGGTGCTTCTTTATGAATCTAAGGTAGAGTATCAGCATCAGCTCCTGTCTTCGTGCCTCCTCGAGTGACTATGTTAAGATTTGGTAATTGTCCCTTAGAAATATTTTTTATCTCTAAACTGATAAGGTTAGTTCCTCTCTGTCATACCCTGTCTTCCCATTTTTCAATTAGCTCTGGGAAGTCTTCGGTTGCGTGTCTGTTGGTTCTGCAGTGAGAGCACCATGGCCGCCTTGGATGAGGACAATCTCTAGCCAAATGACCTTTTTCATCATAGTTATAACATCTACTTGGTCCTTTTCCACCAGTTCTTCCTCCTCTGAAATATCCTCCAGTTCCATCTCCTCAACCTCGTCCTGGTCCCTGAGGGTTCTCATTTACCCTGAATTTTGTTTTGTCTAGCTTGTCCACAAGCGCATCCAACGCCCTACATTGATTGGTAGTATGCGTGGTAGATGCGCAAAACTCACAGTGGATTATCTTTGGTACTGTCAAATATTTCTTCATGATGGAGCACTGTCTCGGTCCATGGTCATGGGTTCGACAAATCTCACAATATTCCACTGTTGGTGCTACTTGTCCTCCTGGGAAAGCATGATAAGGGGTGGGGTGATAGAATGGTGGGTTTTTCTATATGTGCAACTCCTCCTGTAGGTCTTGGTGGGGTTATCGTTAGGTTCTGAGGAGGTCCCATTCCTCTCATTCGTGTACATTCAGTCGCCAAATGACCTTCCGTATAGCATCTGGTGTACCAAACCTGTGGTCATCCCGGTCTCGGTATCATCAGCTCTTGAATATTTTCAGTAAATGTTGATATTTGTCCTTGTAATTGTGCTAGATTCATATCTACTGGGGGTCAGGTTACTCTCAAGCTTCCATGGTATCCTGCCATAGCTTCAATCTTCATTGATTGTTCCAAGGCGTTTGTTAACGTGGCTATTCATTGTTGTGTTAGCAGAATCTGATTCAGGGGTAGAAGTCCCTGAATGTACCACTCTCTTTGATGTTCTTCATGGATTGGGTGTGCCAACCTCCCTATGGCATCTTTGAACTTCTCACTGTACTCCCAAGCTGATTTGCCTTCCCTCTGCTGGATCTCACGCAACTCGGATAGAGCCTGTTGTTCTAACTGAGGCACTTTGAACTCTATTATGAACCTCGTCCGTACCTGGTCAAGTGTGAACGATTGACCTTGTGTCCCTGACACTCCTGGTTCAATGATATTCATGTACCATTTGAGAGTGTGACCTCTTAAGGTAGTCTGGAATTCGACCAACTTGTTCGCATCTGGTGTCCCTCTAGATCTCCAGATGGATTCACACAAGAACCAGTGTTGTTCAACATCTTCATCTCCCTTACCCAAAAATTTTGGGTATCGGGCAATCGACCCTCCTACATGGCTGGCCATTGTTGATCATGTTGTTCATATCAGTATGAACCCTAACGGTCCTGCTTGCTATCTACCAGGGGATCCTAATATCCTCCCTATACTCGCACTTCCAGGTTGTGACTGGTTAGCTAATTGTACTGGAATAGAATTTGCATGAGAAGGTAGTGTCAAACTTACTGCTTGTATAGAAGGCACTTGGGGTATGCGTGATTCAGGGCTGGCATCAATGGATTCAGAGCGATTTTCTTTGATCTGGGGGGTCTCGTTAGCTTCCACTAGGACGATCTCTTCGACTGGATTCTCGACCTCTCCTGTTATTGGGGTTGAATCTTCTCTTTCTCCTCCAAGATTCATATCGGCTTCCTCCTCTCTTACATCCACGCTTTCTCCTTCTCGTCCTGGCTCCTGGGAACTTCTTGCTCTCCTTGCTTCTCTCTCATTTAATCTTTGACTGGCCAGTCGTTCTTGTCTTCTCATCCTCTGCAATTCTTCCATCTTCCTTTCCTCTATTTCTCCCGATCCTCCTTCTCTCCTCAACTTTTCAGACTATCTTGTAGCTTTCTTGATCTTACCGCGCCACCACTTCTCAACTATGGTGGCTCTCTTCAAGGCTCTCTCATCTCTTGAATCAATTTCTTGTTGTTTTCCCCCCATTTGTCAAAGAACCTTTCCCCTCTCTCATGCCATGACTCTCACCCCATCTCGCCCTACCCCAAGCGAAGGTGTTTACGCTGCCATATCGGTCGGGGACATAATCGATATCCCTTCCTCCACCAAGAAGGCATTAATCCACAGGGGGGGGTCTCTCTTAAAAGTCTTCCCCTTGCACCTTTATTGAAATTTTCTTCTGCCCATGAGAAAGACTGGTGGTTCTTAGCTGCAAATTCAATTATGTATCCTTCTATCGTGGTAGTAACCCAGAAATCTACGGCTCGTGTGACTAGCCAATCCAACCTCTAGAGTGTTGCTAACTTGTTGGTATCCCATGAAAAAATCTTCTTCACCCATCCCTGGAACTCTGGAGCTTCTTGGAGCCTCTTGATTGAGTGAAAAAATTCTTACAAGAATTTAACCCAGAAAATCTCATACTGGTTGCTTGATCTTTCTCAGTAAAAGATCGCTTCTCGAGTAGTTCCCACCGATTTTCTTCTTAGTTTCGCTTCTTTCCATATAAAGGAATTACAACTTCTTTCCCACCATTTATCAATGCCATATCTATGGATCAGCGGTAGCATTCTTCCTACAGGTTCCCTTTTAATACAGGTCCCGACAACGGAACCATTTTGTTGGTGCAAATTTGTTCAGACTAGGGTTCTTCTCAAGTTACCAACAAAAGGCACCGTGTAGTCTAGAGAACTAGCATTTTTATCCCCTATGAAGAGGAGAAGTCTCACCTGAAGCATTGCTGAGACAGATAGATAGGGAAGGGTAGGGAGAAGACTAAGGAAGATCCATAGAGCATTTGAAACTCACTCTTGTTCTTGCACAATCAACATTATTAGATCGAAAACATCTAAATGCATGAACCATGCCTACTTGCATAGCAAGCAACAGTTAAACATAGAATCATCAACTAGAACTCATAAGCTATGAAGAAACATTGTAAAGCATGTTCAAGGATGTAAAGACACATCATATTTTTAAAATTTATCCCTTCATCATATTTTCTTAGAGATCTTTCTTACATCACAGACTCAGAATTACATAGAAATGTTCAGTATAGACTCTTGACTTCAGACCTCATACATAGTGTTTTGATTTCACAGCTGGAAGATGTCGTTCATTCCAGACTCTACTCTTCTTGATCACAAAAACTAGTAGCCAAATAAATAGCAACCAACCAACTCCCAAAACCCTTGGGCGGTTCCAATAGACATGAACCAACCCGGCCTAACCAACTGACGAAATCTTTTACAATTATATTATGTCCTATATATAGATGGGTTATGTCTTCTTCTTCTACTACAACTTTTTGTTTCTTAGCTAAGGTTGTGCTGGCTTCCGCAACTATTTTCTGTTATTCTTCCTTCCAGCCTCTGATGGAGGTTGCGCGACTCATGCTTAATCAAAACTTGCGCAATTGTTTCTCAAAACGAAGGGCCCAAGACTATGCTTTCCTTCTAATCTGATCCTTCTCAATCCAAGTCTTACCCAACAATAGTGGGAAAGGGGCGTTGTCCCCAACAAACCTAATGACTTCAAATTCTTCTTCAGTTGATGTTCCATGAACAATAATCAGTGCAGTAGTAACTTTTCCACATAAGGTTATCATTTTTTCCCTTAAACAAGCCTATCCTTCCCAATGAAGGTACCACAATAGGCTTTCCCAAAATTTCCCAAGTTTCTTATGTCATAATATTCACTTGTGTTTCTTCATCCAAGACAGAGTCTATGTCGAAGTCTTCTATTCTTGTACTTATGCATTTTTTTGCTTTCAGGATTTCTGGTAAACTGACATCTTTATGAACATCCATCATTTCTTTCAACTGTAATAATGTAGTATGAAATTCCTCTAACCTTTTCTCTTTATGAATTTCTAACATGCCCTTAGTCTCTTGAATTTATTCACAGTTTTCTTGTCTCATGTTCATCCCTTCAACTTTAGCAATAATCCTTGGACAATCCTCAACCTCATGACCAAAAAACTTAAAACAAAGACAAATAGGGCCTACCTTAGGACATTCCTTAGCAAGATGTCCCAACCTTCTGCAATTACAACACAATGTCAATACTTTTTTTCTTTTAAATGTTCCCCAACCTTTTCTGTTCTATGCATCTCCCTTAGGATCATAGTGCTGGACCTGCAATCTGCAAAAAACATTTCTAGGTTCCTGCATCCACTTATTAGTCCAAAAAATCTTTCTATGCATAGGAATAACATATCTTTTTTCATTTCCATTAAATTTACTCAAATCAACTCTTTATTTCAATTGCTCCCTAGCCTTCAGACTAGGACAAAATCTATTAAACATACTTAAGTTCATTCTTTCAAAACAAAAAAAAATCAATGATCTTTCTCTTGCCAAAGAACAAAGCTTGTTTCTTTAGAATCTTACCTTTTTTTCTTCAGATCAACTTACTTTCTTAGCAAAAAGCTTTGTAATTCAGGTAGAGTATTGCACACTTCAACAACAGATCTATGCACAAAGCTTCTCTTCGGTTCCCAACAATCACAGTTTCAGGTCTCGGCAACGGAACCATTTGTTGGCACAAAGGTAGACCCAAGGTTCAACGCTTAACAGTGCACCAACAAAACCCCGACTACCGACCCTTTTGACAACACCTGCAAAGTAGGAGAAGTCTCACCCGAGATAGAAGCAGGGGGGATTACAGGACGTAGGTGTCTGTAACCAGGCTGGGACACAAATATGTGATAAAAGTACTTCACAAAATATTTTTTTAATGCTTAGGAAGTAACATGCATTAGTTTATTAACCCTATTAACATCGCAGAACATAATCAAAGATAGATCGACACAGTAACAACAACTGACAATATACCCTGATCACTTAGAACTTAGCATTATAAGTTAAATCTAGCATCTATTTACCCTTAACACAAGTAAAGTACTTAAGCAACAAAGGATCTATCTATTACACATCATAATCAAAGCACTAAGTATATTCATAAAAGAAATAACAAAGAACAAAGAAAACCATGAGACACCAAATAAATGTGGTTCACCCCAGGGTGGGGCTACATCCACAAACTGCTTCACCTCTTTATTATTCGCATCCTCCTTCTAAAACTAGGTCAATGCACATAGAAAAATCTCTATCAATCACAAAGCATTAATGCACATAAATTCCCTTGCAAAAAACAACTCGAACTACCTGCACTTAGCTACTTCTACAATACATTCTTCTTTATTTAAATTTTACAAACCCTTACAATAATTCCTAAACATGGGAAAACCCCATGAGCCGAAATCCTATAAACCCATTACAAAATACCTATAGGACCCTTTACTTGGTCCACATAACCCTCAAAATAGCTGAAATTTGTGATCTGAGCTCCGCCTGGAAGCTCCTTCTTCGACCATCATGTATGTTGCGCCTCTTATGCCACCTTAGTGAGAAAAATAGAGGTGTTTGCAAGCTCAGTTAGGTTTGCTGAGCAAGAAAACTGCAAGGAAAAGAGTTAGGGAAAGAAAATAAAAGACTACAATTAATAATTAAACTAAGAAATGCAATAACAACTAAATTCATGAGCATAGGGACATAGAAACAAAAAGAACCATAAGACCCATGTCACCAATGTTGAGGCTCATCTATTAGTGAAACAATACACCAAGAAGAAAGGGGACTATGAGTCCCTTCTTCCTCCAAGGAAGGGCTCTTGGACCCCCACTAGCTAGCTCTTCTTACAACAAAGAAAAATGGAAAATGATGAAAGAACTCTTTACAAATCCACTCAATGGGTGAGATGGATTGTCCAATGCAATGGTGCAAATATGCTCTTGACAAGGATGGAATCCTCAAGAGAATAGAGGTAGCATAACATTACTTTTAATTCCTTGAAAAATGAGGTGCATCCATGGCCTTTTTATATCATTCCTTTGGGTTATTGTTTAACTGCTTTGTAGTGTGAAAAGAGGCCAATTAGGGCATTCCTAGGTCTTTGACCAGCCCACCAGTCGGATCCAGTCCAGATTTGAGGGTCAAATTGGCTTGGGAGATGAACCATAAGTGGGTGGGAGGCCGACCACTCTCATAAATGCGTCATTTAGCAGGTGCGCGGTTTTTTGCGCTAACAGTTGCGCATCGTGTGCATGTGCGCAATTTCTGCGTTCTCATTTCATGCATGTGTGCATGTGCCCAATGTCTGCATAACGATGTTCAATTTTTCACTACTTTGTATAGTTTTTGACCTTTTTATGAATTCTTTGGTATTAATTCAAGTCCATGGATGACTTCACTACTGTTTGACGATGCTGAGTTCTTGTAACCATGTGCGGATGAAATTTCAGTGATAACAGATGCCCCCTGATGGATGAGGTTAGGAGCATACATATAGCTGAAATCCATCAATGTTTCTTCTACAGAGAATGTTATTGTAAGAGAGAGAAATAGTGGGATCGTCCAAAGAGATCCATTGGAGGGAAAAAGGAACCGGTAGGACCCAACCTTCCATGAGGTGTGTAAAATAGAAAACTGTGTACAAACGAGGCGGGCATGCCCCATGCTCGTGTCATGTAACTCTGAAAAAAAATTGACTGAAGTGTTGGTGTAGACAACTGCAGTGCCCTCGGGGGAAGTTGTGATAAAGGTAGAAGACAATTATGCAAATGAACATACTCTAAATAGTAGGCAGTGATCGCGGTAATAATTAGCAGCGATTATGTGGGCATTGATAGCCCCACCAAGTTCAGAGGTCTTCGGAAAATGAAAGAACTAACTGCAATAGTCACAAAGTAAGACCCACTGTAACATGAGAAAGTGTTGGCGTCGAATGTTATGGGGGTCAATGACAGCAGGGAGTAATGTTGTTTCACCCTGTGTCGTCCGAGATCTCTCATTGAGTGGATAATGAGAATCAAGATATTGTCTTCCTTCTGGAAACTGTGTTGATGTCGACAAAAAGGGGGACGCGACTCCCAGAAGCAAATGGCTTTGTGAAATCTACTAGGTGAGGTGAGGAAGTGGAGGAGGTACATGGACGAAGTCAAGATGTGGGAAGACTCAAGGCTGCCCTTGGTTGGAGTATGTGTGAGATAAAAAGTGGTCGCAACCGTTCAACGAGGTCAAGTGTCAGGGGGATGACAAGACCGGGGATGAGTTGTGCCAGAGGCGGGACAAGGTGAACAAATTCAAAGGGCAGAGGTAAGTGACCTGTGGGGTACTCTGAAGATATGGATGATGCCAACAAGGGTAGATGATAAGTAGTTCTCCAACCAAAGGTGACATGGGTTGCGGTTGGCCAAAAAGAGGGAAGCAGGTCGCCAAAGGTGACGACAAAAAAGGTAATGTAACGACTGGAAATAAAGGCGTTTGTACAATAAATAATGAATAATTGGGGAGAAATGTAAAAATACAGAAACGGGTGCCCCAGTGTGATATGGATGGCCTGTGTAGGGCATAATTTGCTCGGAGAACTGATGAAGGGTGGGGGCCCCATTGGTGAGTTTCTGTATGAGGTAGGTGAAATGAAGGTAGATTTGCAGATGGGCAAACTGATTGTGGATGAAATGTAGGGTTCATGGTACTGCGATGGTGCAGTAAAAAAATAGAACCGTGAAGAGATAATCTGGGAGTTCGTGTGGGGAAGCTAGCAAAATGAAGAGAAGGAGTATGCAGTTGATTCGTGACATGATGAAAGACTATTAGGACTCCCATCCCTAAAGGTTTTTGAAAAAACAGCATGATTGTCAGAAGTGCCAAAAGGTGCTATGAATGGGACAACTCATGTGGGTAAGAATGCTACCGAGTGACAGTACCGAAGATGCAAATGGAGGTGTAGGTACTGCAGAGCTGGGAATGGGGATCCTAGAGGCAAATGTCAGAGGGTGTGACTGGAAATGTAAGTGTGATACAGAGGGAAAGACTACATGCCAGTGCTGAGTATATACCCGAAGGGGTTGTGTGGATGTGTGATGACCAAGTACCTGCACACATGAAAAACAAATACCCGACGTGAACAATATCTAAAGAGAATCAAACATATGAGTATTTATTTGATAATTTTGAATATGCGCATGCGTACCTGAGTGTGTCATGGGAAGATGCTCCGCCAGGAAAATGGGCAAATGATCAGCAGATGGTAATGGTTGTATAAGAGGCCGAAGGTGGTTCGGAAGACATAGCTGATGGGCTCCTTTACCAAAAAAATGAAAAGTGGGAAAAAGGGCGTAGATATGGATGGTGGGTCCATAATGCTATCCCAGGGTTACTGACACTATGGACGATCGGGTGGTAATTTGGGGGGAGGACATGTACTTCCCCTTTGCTCAAGGATTGATGAGGAAGTATAATGAATCACATTCACAGGAGCATTGGTATGGAGTGTCGGAGGAAACTCAGGAAGATATGTGTGGAGTGCCCCGGCTAATGTGTGGCGGACATATGGGATAGATGGGAAATTGGTGTGTATAATGGCCATAATCTGAACATATGGCACAAGTGAATTTGGTTCGCATCCCTTTGCTACTTGAGTTAGGGGAGGTAGCAGCAGTACTTGCTATAGTGGCGAGCGATGATGGTGTTGGATTGAGTGGAATTAGGTTCTATAACTCATGTAGAGATGGGCATTTGTGGGTTGGGTGTCCATCTTTCTCACATAGCGTGCAAGGAGGTTGGATGCGTGGGGGGAGTAGGGTTGTGGGCTCCCTCTTCTTCCACCTACCCCCAACTATGGCGGGGAGGTTAATGAGTGGGGGTGTAGAGGGTATGGTGGGAGTAAGTATGGGAATCGTCATGGGGATTCCATCTGTTTGGGGGGGAAGGGATGGTTGAGGAACCATCTATGGTGGATGTAAATACCAAACTGGAATTGCCAACATGATATTAGGGAGAGTAAGCGTTGTGGCTATTTGGAAATCTTGTATGCCTGGTGGAGGGTAAAAGAAGGGGTTTTGAGTAATGGCTTGGGAACTGTCTCCCAAACTGGGATATGGCCCTGGGGAGAGGTGAACTCGTGAACTGGTGGAGTCAACGAGTTCACAGGAGGCGCATGAGGGGGGAGCTCTGTGACTAGTGGGATGTCAGATATGATAGAAGCCTTCCTAGGAGGAAGGGTATCCTCCATGTCAGTTCCTTTAGAGGAAACTACACACACTTGTGCTGAAAAAGATGGGTTTAGGAATGGTGGTGTTCCCTGACAAGTGCCCAACTTGGGTGGGTCTTGGAATAATCTAGGGCCATTGTTGGCAACTGGAAAATTATTTGGGCTAACATGAACAAGGGGGAGGATGTTATCGATGTTGGCGGAATGGTTAGGCTCGTAATGTGTAAGTTGGTCGATGGTGACGATCTTCCCATTATGGGGGAGCATCATCATACGAAACACAAAAGACCGCCTTCATAGCATACATGTAGTTGCATCCGAACATGATATTGTAATCGAGCTGGGCATCGATAACTTCAATGCCAATGAGGATGGTTTTTCCCCCAATTTCTATGGGGACATGGTGACAAAGCCCTGTGGAAGATGTTGGTCGACTGTCATAAGCTCAAAGGGTGATGGTAGAGGGTACTAGCTCGGGGGAGCCAATTTTCTGCCATATGTCTTTAGACATGATGCAAGTGGATGCACCTTCATCTATGATACACTAATAAAATGTGGTGTTCCAGATCTTAACTGGTATCTAGAAGGCTACTTGGGCGGGAAGACGTGGTTCTCCGTTAGCTGAATCAAATGTGATCAGTTGGGTGTCAGTTGTGTCGATTGCCCCCAAGGCAGAAAGCAAGGATTTTCTCTGTGATGGGTAGGTTTGGAGGACCTCCAATACAGAGATGGCTGCGGGAGACTGGGCTAAGTCATCAACCAGACTATAATTATGAGAAGCCTTAGCATGAGGGTTATGTACATTCCGTTGTAAAGGCATACGTGGTATGCGAGGAATGGGTTCCGTGTTAGGACGTGGAATCATCAATGGTTGTCCTGTGGTAACTGGTCATTTTTCTTAGGGGGTTGGGGTAGAGTCGGGAGGCATACCATATTGACGATTGCGAGTTTGGAGAAGAATTGCTTCATTGGTGAGGAGGATACTACGATCAACCGAATTCCTGGGTTGAGTGGCACCCAGGGTTGCATATTGCCCCATTTGTGGTGGGGCAGGGTTGATCACGTATTGGGTGTTCATCATACCTTGGTATGGAATGGGGTTCTGCAGTATAGCTGGGGGGTTGTTGCATGTATTGTTGTGGGGCCTACTGAGGGGAATTTGGTGGGGGAGCGCCCTATGAGTGCATGGATGCCCTCATCCATTGGAGGTAGGGAATTTGGGGGCAATGATGAGTGTAATGTCCATACTCATTACATATGGCACAAGGAAAGTTAGTTCAAAGATTTTTTTTCTTCCCTTGGTGTGATATATTGGGATTGATGCCCCCTTGGGGGTTGTGGTATTGGTTGCCCCCAGTAGGTTGGTTTTTCTAGGGTTGATTCTCGCCTAGACCTGGGTTGTTGTTATTCATGTTCCGTCCTTTCTTCTTGGCATTGTTCAATGGATGGGTGGGATTGGCCGTATTTAGCTGTTCAAAATTTTGGTATTGTTGAACGACAGAGGGTTGAACAAAATTCACCCCTGCATGAGGATGTGAGGGAGCCATGGGTTGTGGAGGACCAGGAAATGGGAAGTACGGATTATGTGGTGGTATCGATCCATAAGATACATAGGAAGGTGTAGTTCTTTCTCTAGTACTATAAGCTGAGGTAGAGGGGGTACTAGAGTTTGTTGGGATAGGTGGATGTATGGGGGGTGCCGGTGGTGGTCCACTGATGGGTGGAGGTATAGCAACAGGGTATGGTTGTTGATAAGGGGGTAGGGGGTAATAAGAAGTTCCCCCGTATGCCGTCATGTATTGAGGTGTTCCATACATTGGTGGTGTTTGGGGTTGTGGACCGTGGTGAGTGGTGGCACCAATCAGTCCGTCTGCTGAGTGAGACATCCCAGGTTTGTCTTCGCCAAATGGCACAGGTTTTGGAAGATCAGGAAGTACAGTGTATAAGTACCCTGACTGTGCATAGATGAGGTCGTACTGTTGGGCCTTACTGATGGCTTCCTCTTCAGATTGAGGGAAGGTGGAAGCTACATCCTTACCGAGGAGAGAGACGAGTGATCTAAGAAACCAGTTGAGACACTGTTGCTTGGTGGTTTCTTCTTTGCACAAACTACGTCGCCTATGCCACTCATGAATTTGGTCAGCGATATGTGTGGCTGAGGTTTTTTTTAAATTAGAAAGTAGTTCTAGACCATTGTCGTGGCGGATGGGTAATTGGAAGAAGGTCAAGAATGCTTTGGCCAATGACTCAAAATTTGTGTGGGACCTTGATTTTTCTTCTACATACCATTTGGTCGATGGGCCAATGAGTGAGCGTTGAAATAATCATAGTCTGATCGAATCATCCATAATGCTATTGGAGGAGCACCATAGGTGAAAGGTCATGACATGGTTGGAAGGGTCATCGCCTACCTTTCCTTCAAACTTTGGTATGTCTGAAGGTAGTTTGGTGGGCATTGCAATCCATGTGGGATCATGCAATATAGGATCATTGGTGAGTTTGCTGAGATCCGGGATGTTTAGAGAGGCCAAA
>JASDQU010104397.1:0-10334 GCA_032191745.1 Picea mariana | reverse complement strand
CAGCTGGAAAACAAAGGAAGTTGGTGCTTCCAATGAATGTAATTCTTCAAGACATATAAGAAAAAACATTTTTTGGTTTTCTCCCGATTTGGGTTTCCACATAAAACACTGGTGTAGTGTGTATGTGTGTGATTGTTTCTTTATTACTGCTCATTATTGGATAATAATTCTACATTGATATAACCTTTGAAGAAAAAAGATTATAATTACGTTATTACTGATTCACCCCCCCTCTCAGTAATCTAATAGATACTTGTTGAGGCACTTCTTGGTGATCTTGGCACATGCTTGGTACATATTTGGCACATGATTGAATGCATGTTTTGGTGATGTTGGGCATCTCGTTGAGAGATGTTCTTGGTGATTTTGGCATATGATCTATGTGAGTACATCTGGTTTCGTTCATGTTGAGTATTGGTGATAGTGAAAAGTTGATGATGATATATTAGTGATAGATTGACAGTGATAGGTTGATGTATCAATGACAGTATCAGTGGTAGTGACAGGTTGAGTCTACACTTATATTTTAGGGTAGCAGGATGGGGCAAGGAAATGGGGTTGTATCCTCCCTCTAGTTGGAGCTGGAGAATACAAGTAGTTAGAGATTCCTTCAGGTTGGAGCCTGTAAATCAGTGGGTCTTTTCCTCCTTTCAGTTGAAGCCAAAGAATAGAGGGAGATGGAGCTTCCTTCAGGTTGGAGCTTGTAAATCAGGGGGTTGGAGCATCCTTCCAATTATAGGTGGATAATTCATGGAGTTGTATATTCCTTTAGGTTGGAGACTATAAATAGGGGGTTGGAGCCTCGTTTTAATTGGTGTTGGAGAATTTGGAAGTTGGTGCTTCTTATGAATGCAATCTTTGATATATAAGAAAACATTCTTTGATTTTCTCACATTTGGGCTTCGACGTAAAATATTGGTGTATTGTGTATATTTGTATGATGTGATGCATTGTTTATGATTATATGTTTATGATATGGAAAATGCAATAATATATGAATGGAATCATTGATAAGTTAATGTTTTGATTGAAAGTGGTATAAATTGTTCAATATTGATTCACTCCCCCCTCTTAGTATTCCAACATGGCCATCCTTTCTCTATCCTTTGGCCTAGGATTTATGGCCACCCTTACCATACCTTGGTTGTTGCATATTTGTAGACCTGAGTTCCCTCTTGTTCTACTTCTTAAATTTCTACTCGATTTTGACAACATATCGATAAGTGGCTCCCAATGATAAGATGTACAAAAACAGGTAGAAAGAAGACCCTATAGTAGCCAATCAGGAAATAGAGTCATAGTAAAATCCATAGTGAGTGCACCCATCTCTTTGTAATTTCATTTCATTATTGAAGAAAAGAGAACAAAGCATAGGCCTCACCTTATACATGGGTTTTTCTCCCATATTGGGTTTTATAGGATACATCTTGTGTTAATTTGTGTGGATGGTTTGTTCTTTTGCATAGTATTTCATTTTCACATTTTGGTTATTTCATTAATTTGAGAAATTAAGTTAGTGATTATAAATCTAACATCTAAGGAAAATAAACCGATATAATAAAGGATTTCAGTATAATACAAGATATGTTGTGATGGACTATTCTAGTGGAATATTTGCGGTAGTTTATAGATCATGCTTGGTATGACATAGGATGACATAAGAAAAGACTTTAGACTATGAATAAAATATAATAATTTGTCTTTGGACCCTTTGAGCCCCCTAAAACCCCTTTCTTTCCTCTCTTATGAAATCATAGCCCTCCATGTTTTTGTCCTTTCTTGTGTGTTGTATTTTTATTATTAATAGTAAATGGACAATATTTACATATTACATGGTGATCCTTGACAATTCATTATATGTACAAATATGCATTGTGTTATCAAATAAAGTTGTCAAGGACCCTAGGCGTGTGTCAACTTACCCGAGTCTATCTCCTTGCCCCGATTTTCTCTATTTTGTTGGCCATGTGCTTGTGTTTTTCCTCCCTTGTAGTATGAAAAATTGATTTATGTTCGCCTTTCTGTTTGAGATCAGCCCCTTGGCCACTGACACTAATCATATGTTTTCCCAAGTCCTAGTCATTTGTCCAAATCTTCATTTGTCACAGGACACAACGCTTGAAGTGGTCTAACATGGACTCAGATCAAGCGAGCGAGAAATATCAGTTGTCGCCGAAGGAGAATGAGTGCGGGAATCAGGGGTTCGAAGGTGGTAGAACTGTTCAGCAGAAGTCATGAAATATTGATTCGTGAAAAGTAAAATCTGGGCCGTCCGATCGAGAAGATTCATGGGTCGTTGATCTGACATCGACAAATTTCAGAGGGTCGGGAATCAAGAGTCCGGGATTCTTTTCGTAAAGTTTCATCCATGGCCCAAAGTCCCGAGACTTGAAAAGTCGGTGGAACAATATCATCCGTCCCAGGCTAAGGGATGCATGGCACCAGATCAAGTAATTTCATGGTTTCGTGAGTCGAGGTTTCGGAAGTGGAGCACGACAAGACTTCCAAAACGCAAAATCGTGAAGCTCCCAGGGATCAAGCTCATGGTCTCAGCGTCCGATCACATGGGAATAAGTTCTGGAAAGAAGGTCTAGTGCTCATCTCTTAGATGGCGTTTCATGTTGTCTGGGAAAGGATCATGGCTGTTCATTTTAAAGCAATCCTAGCCGTCGATCTTGAAAGTCATTTTGCGATTTCGGGTATCGCGATGTTGAGAGAAAAGAGGAGTAAAGAATCCCGAAAGGCAAAGTCCTGAAAGTGTCTTTAGGTGTAGGCTCTAGGTTGTAGCCCAAGGTCACATACAATATCAGGTTCATGGAAAAGAGTCACGCCAAAGGGTCGAAAGTTTCTATATTGATTGCAGAAGGAGAGCAGCAAGGCACGAGGCGTTGAGATTAACTCAACAAAGTCATGGGAACCACCTAGAGAATTCATGGATGTCATGACTCATACTGATCCCAATGAAGGAAGTTATTTAAATTAGGGGATGGTGGTTGAAACCTCATTTCATCACATAAATGGAAAGCATGAAAGGATGGCCATGGAGGGTAGCTGACAGCCCGGAACTCCTCTGTAAAGGGGTTTTCTTGAAAATCCCATATTATTTTTATTTCACATATGATAGAGGAAGACAAGTGCAGTTTGACAACAGAAGGAGGATACACAAATATTTGAATGCAGTGGTTCGTTCATGTCCCTGGGGGACATTAGCAGTTTTGAGTATATATACCCAGTTTTGATATTTTGTAATGGTCGATGGTAGAGAAAATCTCTCAAATTGTAAAGTTTTAATGAACTCTCTAGTTATCTGGTTATGTATATACATTTGAGACCTCTTGTTTAAGGACAATCAACTTTGTTACTCCCCCTTGTTTTCCTCTAAGGCTAAAAGAGTTCACGATTGAATGATTCACTTGAATTATTGTGACTGCATTATGATGAAAGTTTGATTATAGTGTTGTTATAGTTCCTTTCAGTTTATTTGAGATTTAAATTCGAGAAGTTATTGTGTTTAAAGTGTTCCTCCTTGGGCTGATAAAAGAATTGATGTCCTTGGCAGATCTCTACATTTTCGCACCGAAACTTTCCTCCTATTCACCCTTACTACAACTTATTGTTTGAAGTAAATCTAAGACCTCACATGCTCATGCATATCAATCTAGTTTCTTGAGGTAAGATGACATTTTCTTGAGGCCACACCCATTTGACCCTTTCATAACCAATCTGTGACATAAATTCTTATGGGTATCAGGATTCCCTTTCCCGAAATCTGAAAGGCGACTGAAGATTTTCCTACCCCAGGATTTACCACTCCTCCTCCTATTATTATTGTTGTTGCAGGTAGGGGAACCTCTTTCCCTTCAAACCCTTTAGCCTTTTCTTTGAATCCTCCGCTCTTTTCCTTTCCTCCCGGAGGCTCAGTTTGAGTCTCCCCATTTCGAACCTCTTCCCCTCCTAGTTCTCCTCCACCTATCATCCCTATGGCAGGTGCCAATCCTCCTAGAAACAGAATGGATGCCATAGTGACTGTAAGATATGCTCTTTTAGTCCTACCTCGACCCATGAATTCTCTTCATGTTGGAGATTATCTAAAGTATATGCCTAAATTCACTGGAGAGGAAGACATAACTGTTGAAGAGCACCTTGCTGCCTTCTACAACTATGCAAAAAATCTGAACATTGAAAATGAATATGTCTAGATGAGAGTCATTGTTCAAAGCCTTGATGGTGAGGTTAGGAAATGGTTCAGGAGCTTGACTCCTGGATCTATTGATGGGATTGAATCTCTAGATGATGTTTTCTTCAGGCAGTGGGGGGATAAAAACTATTTTATGTATTATATCACAGAATTTGGATCCTTGAAAAGAAAAGAGGGAGAATCTCTCTATGACTTCTCCAAAAGATTCAATAATATGTACAATAAGATCCCTGCTAAGATAAACCCCATAGAAGCCTCCGCCAAAATCACTTATGCTAGTTCTTTTGACCCCAATTTATGCGTTATTCTTAGAGAGAGAACAACTAATTCCTTGGATAATATGCAAGATGTGGCCCTGGAAGTAGAATCCAATGTGTTGGAAGTTGACAGGATTAGAAGAAAATCTGACAGAGACAAGGGAAGAGGGAGATCTGAGGCCTCAACCTCTGGTTCTTCTGCATCTCACCCTCAAGTAGATGAATTGACCAAGATGGTGAAGTACCTATCTGTAGAAATGGAGAAGATGAAATTCAAGGGGAAGAAAAGTTAAAAGAATGTCTCAAATGATGATAACAGAGGCAACTTCAAGAGACCGAATAATAATGTTCCTCAGATTATGCCAAGGGAACAAAGCGATAGAGATAAGAATGATCAGAAAATTCAAACCCCTCTTCAAAATAACTTGGTTGATGATCATGAAAGGGAAGAAGAATAGATTGACCCTAAAATTCATTGTATTGGAGACACCTCCCCTTTCCCCCATTTGACTCAATCTGCATACGAGGAATCCCTGAGAGAGAAGGGAATTCTGGCATCCCTGATCAACCGTCTAGAGAAGAAAATCCTACTAGAGACACAATGAAAATAAGAAAAGAAGAGAAAGCTCAGAATCCCCCACCCATAGCCAAATATCCTGTCCCAAAGGTGAGAGAAATTATGAAGCTCCCTTCCTCCTTTAGCTTTGAACATGAAATTCAGAAGATCAGAATCCCTGTTCCCCTTTCAGAGCTAGTCAAGAATGAAGACTTCAAAAGGTCCCTCTCTAAGTTGTTGCAATTTGAGCCATCCTACCACTCCATAGACTCAGTGAATCTCTAAGATGAAAAACCAACAGTCATCTTAGGTCCTATGGTAGGATATAGAGATGATTCATCCCCTCCTTTATACACATCCCTAAATATACATGATAAGGTGTTGCATAATTTTCTGATGGACTCAGGGGCATCTCATAATATCATGCCCAAAACCATCATGGAAGAACTCAGATTAGAAATAAAAAAGGCCTATCATGATTTGTATTCTTTTGATTCAAGGAGGGTACAATGTCTTGGAGTCATCAAGGATCTAGTGGTGACATTGTTCGAGCTACCCATAAAAAGTGTGGTCATGGATATTGTGGTGGCTAACGTTCCTCCCAAGTTCGACATGTTTTTGTCAAGATCTTGGATAAAAAGACTCAGATAAACATTACAGATGGACCTCATATATGCTACCATTCCAGTCTTTGTGGGGGAACATAGGAGACTGTATAGAGAAGCTCAGTTGGCCTACATTATCAGTGATGAAACTAATACTACCAATCATCCTATCTTTTCCCTTGGTATTGATTTGGGATCCATCTTGTTGCAGCTCGCCCACACTCCTAAAGCCCCTCTTCAAATCATAAAGCAACCCGTTTCTTTTCATGAAATACCTCCCCCAACTACTTTTGTGTGGAAGATGTTCTTTGACGGAGCCTCTTCTAGGGAAGGTGTTTGTACTGGAGTAGCTTTTGTGTCGCCTTGTCAAGAAACCATATCTCCATCATACAAATTAGAATTTGAAACTACCAATAATGTGGTGGAACAAGAATCTCTTGTTCTGGGCTTAAGAGTTGCAACGGACATGGGAATTGAGGAGATAACAATGTTCGGGGATGCTGAGTTGATTTTCCATCATATCAAAAAGGATTATCAAGACAAGCACCCTCGGCTCAAAATTTACAGAAATGAAGTGTGGGACCTAATTGACATATTTTTCTTGTCCTTCAACATTTCATTTGTTCCCAGGGAAGAAAATGTCATGGTTGATTCTCTGGTTGTCTCAGCAATCTAGTTCAGGATCCCACTACCACCTAAGCTTAGGTATGATGTTGAAATTAGATATAGGCCCTCTGTACCTGATAATATCAAGCATTGGAAGGTGTTTGAGGATGATCTCGAAATCAAAATATTTCTTGATTTGGTTGATGAGTTCTCTACATTACACATTGATCATGATCATGATTTCGAGGGTGTACCTTCCCCTAAAGTATTTTTGAATAAAATTTCTAATCACCATATTGTTCAACTGCCTAGCAATCACATTCCAAGGGGATTAGTTCCCCTGGAAATATTGTTCGAAGGGAACAATGTGGAAGTAAAGCTTAAAGGACCAACTGAGGATGTTGATGTAGCTGAGTGCAACATTGGTATAGAGGAGGATCCAAAGTTTGTTAAGTTGTCAAGCATCCTATAAAAGGAGCAGAGGGCCGAGTATGTTGAGTTTTTAAAATAATTCACTGATGTGTTTTCCTTGACCTATGAAGACCAAAGAACGTATGACACTAGCGTTATTGAGCATAAGATTCCACTGAAAGAGGAGGGCAAAATAATTAGGGAGAAATTAAGACAAATAAATCCTATGCTACTACCTATCATGGAGAGAGAGGTAAAGAAATTGTTGGATGCCTAGATCATCATGCCTTTGAGATATTTAGAGTGGGTGGCCAACATGGTTCTGATGAGAAAGAATTGTGGGGAAATCAGACTTTGTGTCGATTTCAGGAACCTAAACCGGAGTTCAAAGAAAGACAAGTACTCCTTGCCAAAAATGGAGCACATATTACAAAGAGTAATTGGCACATCAAGGATATCCATGATTGATGGATTTTTAGGATACAATCAGATCTCGGTCCTGCCTGAAGACAAAGAAAAAAAAACCTTCACCACTCCTTGGGGTACATTCATGTATGCCAAAATGCCCTTTGGGTTGATGAACGCGGGGGTGACCTTTCAGAGAGCCATGGATATCTCTTTCGTTAGAGAAAAGGACAAGTTCATGGTCATCTATCTGGACGATATCAAAGTCTTCTCCAGATCATATAGAGAGCACTGCGAGCATTTAAAAGGGGTTTTCCTGAAATGTAGAAATTTTGGTCTCTCCTTAAATCCCAAGAAATCGTCGTTTTCCATGAAGGAGGGAAAATTATTGGGGCATATAGTATCTGCTGAGGGAGTAAGAATTGATCCCAGAAGAGTGGAAGAAATCCAAGCCTTGTCACTCCCAGGATCCAAGAAAGAGGTCCAGTCTTTCTTGGGCAAAGTTAATTTTCTAAGAAGGTTTGTTTCCAATTTTGCCGAATTAATGAAGCATATCACAACCATGCTCAGGAAGGGGAATGAAGTGAAATGGACTGGTGAGCCCAAAGATTCCTTCAAACAAATTAAGAAGCACCTGTGCTAATCAGTCCTGATTATTCCAAGGATTTCATAATCTTTTCCTTTGCTTCATATGATACAGTAGCAGTCATTTTGTTGCAGAAGAATGTTGAAGGGTTGGAGCAACCCATTTTATTTTTCATTCGGCCATTGAGAGATGTTGAGGTTAAATATGACATGATGGAGAAGAAGGCCTATGCTTTGGTTACATCTCTCAAAGCTTTCAGAGTCTATGTCCCACAGTACAAAATCATGGCATATGTTCCTTCAGCTGTCGTAAAGGAAATTCTCATTCAGCCAAACATAGATGGAAGGAGGAGCCGATGGATTGCCAAAATCCTTGAATTTGACCTGGAGATAAAGCTCACCAAACTAATTAAAGGTCAAGGTTTATCCATATTGCTGGCTGAATCTAACTGTAAATCTTCGGGGGTAAGCTCCATCAATGAATTCTCGGAAAATCAACAAGATGAACTGTATGATACAAATGCTGAGGAATACCCCCAATTAGAGAGATGTCTTTGGTACAAGGATGTCATATATTTTCTACAAGAATTGTGCCCCCCCAATGGCATGCAAATGAAAAAGGAAAGAGATTTAAAGCTCAAAGAAATTAAATATTTCCTTGTTGATAAAAAAATTATATTGGAAAGACCCCCTGGGGGTACTTCTGAGATGTTTAGACCCACATGAAGCACAAAGGATTATGTCAGAATTTCATGAAAGTTTGTGTGGGGGACATCACTTCTAGAGAATGACGGCCCACAAAATTCTCAGGGATGGTTATTTCTGGCCTAATATGTTCACTAATGTTTGCACAAAATTCAGATCCTGTGCTAAATGTCAGAAATTTACAGGAAAGCAGCAGCTAAAGCCCCTACCATTGAAACATGTGGTTGCTTCAGGGCCTTTCCATCAGTGAGGCCTAGACTTCATTGGAGAGATTCATCCTGCATCCAGTAGGCAACATAGATGGATCCTGACTACCACAGATTATTTTACCAAGTGGATAGAATCTATCCCCACAAGGAGCGCTTGCCACAACGTAATCATCAATTTCCTGGAGGATATCATAGATATATTTGGCTGCCCGAGAAGAATTGTCACAAGTAATTCCACTTCTTTCAAATCTGAACCATTGATCCACTTCTATGAGCAGTTTGAAATTAATTTGATTCACTCTACCCCATACTACCCCGAGGGCAATGGACTGGTAGAGTCCTCTAACAAGAACCAGTCAAAATAATTAAGAGATTGTTAGAGGATAAAAAAATATCATGGGATTCAATGCTCAAATTTTATCTGTGGGACAATAGAGTGACAACAAAAATATCTCTCCGTGTTTCTCCATTCCAGCTGGCATATGTAACCGAAGCATTTTTTCCCTCTCAGTTGGCCTTGCTCGTGGAGAAATTCTTTCAAGATCACCAGGGTGAGCAGGATGATATGATGAGAAGAATCCTACAGTTGGTTGAATTGAAGCAGGAAAGAGAGCAACTCTTGGACAAATAACATGAGGATAAACAGAGAGCCAAACAGGCTTTTGACAGGAAGGTGCGAAAATGATATTTCTAGTTGGGAGATCTAGTCTTAAAATGGGATGCACCGAAGCAGGACAAAGGCAAGCATACCAAATTCGAGGCCTTATGGATCGACCCCTTCAATATTTATGAAGCGTTTCTGAACAATACTTACAAGTTACAAAATTTGGAAGATGATGAAGTTTTTGGTGGCCCTGTAAATGGTCACTTCCTAAAAACGTTTTTTGTTTAAAAGTCACAACTATCATCCCACCATTGTAAATATCGTCCTTGTTTTGATTTTGTTTTATTTTTATCTTTCTGTGACTGATAGACTCGATAACACAATAGCTAACACATTGGAACTACTTGTTCTTGGCAGCTTGCAGAGAGCATGCCATCCCTTGTGGAGCCAAATGTTATCACATAAAGTTGTCAAGGCCCATAGGCATGTGTCAACTTACATGAGTTTGTCTCCTTGCCCCAATTTTCTCTATTTTTTTGGCCATGTCCTTGTGTTCTTCCTCCCTTGTAGTCTACAAAATTGCTTTATGTTTGCCTTTCTATTTGATCTCATCCCCTTTGTTGGGTATGTGTTATATTCTTTGCATGAGTAGTAGTGTTATATTCGAGCCGACATATTTTCGGGACGACATATTTTCGGGACCACATGATATTAGGTGGTTTTCGACACATGGTTTTTTTTGCCGATGGTTTTTCTATTTCCGGTTAAGGAATTAGGGTTTTGGACTAATCCAGGTCATTGGGTTAGGGTTTTGGATGCTTCTGGATCCTATATGTATATCGTATTATAAACAATGTAACACAATGTATGAATATGATATATGCTGGTTTTCCCGGTTTGGGTTTCCGGGTGAAAAATCTATGTGTAATGTTTGTATTTTCCATTGTATATTTTCTGTTCTTTTCTGAATATTGGTTTGTAGTAGATATTTTACAAGGTTAGAATTTACATTTGGTATCAGAGCTTTATTGGCTTCAGGGGGACGCCTTTGTCGTCAAGGGTTTGGCTCGGGACTGTGATAAGCCTTGTTATAGTGGGAGATCTGTGGTATTGTTTTTCAGGTGAAAAGAAATGGCAAGCAATTCGAAGATGGAGATCGAGAAGTTTAATGGGAAAATATTTGAGCTGTGGAA
>JASDQU010104396.1:227974-239442 GCA_032191745.1 Picea mariana | reverse complement strand
CCCCTTTTTTTACAATAATCAAAACATGCACATCAATTCTTGGTATATTATGCTCAACATTCATCCTTGATAATCAATAATACACCATGATAAACAATTAACAACCACTGTCCTCTAATAAAAAATTGGGTCTAATTTAGTATACACATGTGCCTTCATTCATAGACAGACTTAAAAACATACTCAAGGGACCAATCATAACACAAGGTCTTTCAACAATGTAATTGATACAATCTTGAATTGACCACAAGAACCAACTTAAACCAAAATGGAACCCCGGGCTTTCTTTTTGTGTGCATCAATTATGTAAACTTATTTAAAAAAAAACAAACGATAGTTTGCACAATGATTCCAATATAACCATATCATGTATGAAACGAACATAATTAGATTGACACACATGCATCTCTTTTTACCTTTCCAGAACCCCGATCGAGCTTAGTAAAAATCACACAGGTTTATTTTTATGCAATCAATACCACGATGGATTAAACATAGTGATCAAAACCATAAACAAATAGAAAGACAACTTTCAACTATTTGCAACTACTCATTTTCTTTCTTAATTGTTCAAACAATTCATCGCAGAAAGACCAGACAGAGACTTGACCAAGAGGATGGATTTATAAATGAGAGAGCACGTGTCTTTAAAATTCCACAGTCACTAAACTGATAACCCAATACTTGAAAAACCCCAGAAGGTGCCCGAGGAGGTATAGACAAGACAGAGTCCAAGTTGGGCTCTTTAAAAATTAAATGCAGAGAGGCAACGAGACCTTCTCGCCCTTTAAAAAAACAAAGAGATAGTGTTCTTCCAAATCCTCATATCCATTTGCCATCAATTAATCAACCACAGACCACAATGTAATATTGAAACGAAAAGCAACGAACCATGCTTCATTTTGAAAATAACATAGTCCTTCGAATTATTACTCCAAGCCCTTGACATAACCCTAAGCGAATGCCTGAGTGGAGAATAAAACAAATCATGCTAACCAATCTAGACACACACCGATGTCACTAACACTTTTTGCAGAGAGGGTTAATTTACATAGTGGTGGGTACTCGAAAACATAGATAGATAATGTCTCTTTCCAACACCCAAAAAGCCGAACAACTTTTGAAAACAACTGACAATGAGGCCACATACAATCATCATTATAGTGGGGATGATAGGAGTGGTGTGTAGAATCCCTTCACATATCATATCCATTAAATACACAAGCCTGCATTAATATTCGGGTGACCAAGACTGGAATTTTGGCAAGATTTCAACAAAAATATAGTCAGGAATGAGCTCTTAACAACAATTCAGGGTTAGATAAAAGAAGCACACCACCAGTCTACAACCACTCTGTAACTGGATAAAGACTATGATAATGAGCAAGAGTTTATAGCCACTGAAATACAACCAGTGGTAAAACCCTTCAACCTTAAAACACAGAGCTTCACGGCACCACTGTCACCATCATTTCACAGAGAACCATCATAAAAACCACACTGACTGAGCAAACAACTAATGCACAACCTTTATAACAATAATACCCATTTTTTTGCTTACAATTACCAACATTTTACAGTCATCACAAAATCCATAACACCATATATACACACAATCAAGAAACTCAAGAAAACACAGAATCCATGCATCATTGAGCCACCATTTGGTTCATAAAACAGAGATTCCATCATGGATGGAAGGTTCAAAGTCATACTTGTGAGAAAATCATTTCAATGGTGAACTGATTGAGTTTTCCCTTGCCAATCCTGGAAACATGGAGCTTCACAACCAACAGAGAAACAATGCAACAATGCAACAAAGCTAGGGTGATGGGAAATAGGGAATGTCTGGAGTGACGTGCAGTAAATGCCTGTTGCTTCCTCACCTAACCCCATTCAATTCCATGTACGAGACAACCCAATAAACATAACATCCACCATTAAATCAACCATATAACCAATGCATAATCAATGCCATATCCATCGTAAGATCTGATACCATATATATTGCATAGTGCACCACCCGAGATATTTCATATATCTATGTTAACCCTTTCCATAACTCCACACAATAATCACATCAACATTGCTATATGTGCCTCCATTCAAATTTAATAAAATTTGCATAGTCCTTTAACCAAACAAATAGCATAATAGCTAGGACTAACACTTGTACCCATTAATTCTTTCATTTGAAGTTTGCATGTAGTCTTGTATCTTAGCTTAAGGATTAATACATAGTTTCTTTTCTTTTGTTTGAACTCTAGAACCATTTCATAGTTTTTTCCTTTGTTTTGATCATGCTACCATTTAATTATCCCTTTCATATATGTGGATAAGTAATCAATATATGAATTAGTAACAAGGTTATATAATAGCACCTGTAATAATCTGATCCTCATAACCATGGAAACTATTCTATGTCACAAGTGATTACCAACAACATTCGACAATAATGCATTAGCCACTCATTATCATGCCAAATGAAACCAAGACTGCATCATAAAAAATGTAGGACTCTCTAGGCAACATCATAACAATAGAAAAATATTTGTGATATGTCTATCCTTACGCCTCTAGTCTACAAGGGGGTCCCACCTACTAGTATTATATTATTATTGTAATTAAATAATAATTCTTTAGCAATCCTTTGCGGGCGGAATTCATTGTTGCAATTTTAATCGTCAACAGACTGGCGACTCCACATGGAAATCTGTTTCCAAAAGATTAAGAACTTGGATGTATAGTTTTCTAGACCAGTAACATCAGATCAAGAATATATACATCAAAATGATTATGCAACAGGGGGAAGTGAGCGTATTTAAGGGAAAAATGACTGGGAATTTGGGAATAACTCATGGAAAGTGTTAAGTATGAGGGGGTTTATCACTATAAGAATAATCACTTAATTAATCATAGTAAAGTGTTCTTGACTTTAAGGAGAAAAATTTTCTGATATGCTCTTTTGAATCTTGAAATGGATGGAAGAAAAGGAAAGAAGAAGAGGGATAAAACCAACTATCTTCTAAAATAACAGTTGAAGCAGATAACAATTTTAATGACACTTTCAAGGGGAACACCATGACAATCGTGTAACTTGATTGTTATTGATTAATAATACTTTGTAGAATGGTGTCGTTGTGGAAAAACTGATCCAATATTTTATTTTGACAAGAAATGAAGTTAAAAAGAAATAAAAGTCAAGAAATGTCATAGCAGAAATGAAAAATAAGAATTGAAATAAGCAAAATAAAAAAAACCAGAATGAAACAACGTAAATGTAAAACAAAAATGTAAAATTGAAGCAATTAAAACTACTATAATACAGAAAAACATTCCATATAGTGTTAAGCTTTTCAAGTTGGTTCAACGTAATGTTTTAAGTGGGAACTGTTAGTGCTATAGGAGAACAACCTCTCTTGTAAGTCCTTTAGGATGTAAGAATTTGTGCCCAGGACAAAAGTGATCTTAAAAGGACCCAACCATAATTTTTAGAACTTCGATTGCCTTCCTCTATCGGCATGAGCCGAATCCCACAAAAATACCTTCTCATTGACTTTAAATTTGACAACTTTGACACTCTTGTCGAAATATATTTTAACAGTTTTTTGTCTTCTCTTTATTTTATCCAAGGAAAACATCCTTTGCTCCTCTAAAGCCAAAAGTGAATTCATTCTTTGAGAAACATAAGAATAATTTAATTCCTTGACCTGTAGCATTAACCTTAGAGAGGAAAGTTCCAGCTTGGTAGGCATAATGGCTTCTTGACCATAAACAAGATGGAAAGGGGCGCAACCAATTCTCACCTTGGTGGTAGTGTGATATTCTCAAAGGCTATAAGTGAGGAGAGTGTGTCATTGAAGAGGCTTATCTTCAATGAGCCTCTTGATAATTCTAACGAGATTCTTGTTGGTAGAATGGGCCTGCCCATTACCTTGGGGATAATAAGCTGATGAGGTAAAATGTTAAACCCGCAATTTAGCTAAAAACTGGGCCAACTTAGCAAAAATAAAGGCGAGATCATTATTTGTAATGATTTCCAAAGGAAGTTGAATTTTGGAAAAAATATTAGTTTCAAGAAAAGAAATCACCTGCTCATCTTGTGAATGTTTAAGCAGGAAAACTTCAGTCCATTTTGTAAAATAGTCTGAGATGTCAAGATAAAGAATTGTCCTGTTGAAGATGGAGGATTAATAGGACCAATAAATTCCAAACCCCATTTTGAAAAAGGAAAGTTAGGGAGGATGGGTTGTGGAGGCATAGCATAAAGAAGTTATTTCCCAGCAAATTTATGGCACTTATCACAAGATCTCAAAAAATTATAGGAATCACGAAAGATTGAAGGCCAATAGTACCCTTTCCTGATAATCTTAAAAGCTATGGTTTTAGCAAAAACGTGACCAAATCTTTGATTTTGCAACTAGTAAATCAAATCTTTATACCAAGGATGTTCAGATACAAGAAGGATTTGATTGTCAATGTAAAACACTGCTGATAGAGAGCTATCATGTTCATCAATTTCTTCACTCATTTCAGCATGTTGAGCTAAGTGAAGGGCTAAGTCACGTCCCTTGATAGTTTTAGAATTCATGATGGTTAGATCATGCTCCTGAATCTTGGCAAGCCAATTTACAAGCTTTCCTAAAAGATAAGTCCGTGAGAGTAAAAAATTGATAGCAGGTAAAGGGACTTTTACCAGCATATGCTTTCCTAAGATGAAGTGGAAATTTTTTTCAACATCTTTAACAAGAGAGAAATCATGCTTTTTAATAAAAGGATATTTAAATTCATCATCTGACAAGCTTTTACTCATGTAAGCCATTGGTTTTTCATTACCTTGGTCATCACATTGAAGGAGGACAACAAACAATTCTTCCTTTGTGGCATTAGTATATATCATAAATTCTTTCTCAAAATCTGGCTTCGCCAAAATCAGTGCAGAAATGATTGCTTTGTTGATCCCTACAAAAGAATTTTCGACATCATTTGTCCAAGAAAAGGAATGATATTTCTTAAGGAGATTGTGAATTGGCTTGACCATTACAAAAAAATTAGGAACAAATCTACGTACAAAGTTAATAACACCCATAAAAGCTTGAACCCCCTTCTTGGAAGTAGGAGCAAGAATATTTAGGATAGAAACAATCCTTTCAGGATCAATGCTTATTCCTGAATCCGAGACAATGTGTCCAAGGAGCTTGCCCTTGGTAACACCGAAAATAGACTTAGAAGGATTTAAAGAAATGCCAAATTTCCTACATTGCATGAGAATCTTTCTAAGATGACCGAAATGATCCGATCGGTTTTTAGAATACACAGTTAAGTCATCAACATAAATCTGAATAATATTACCGATCAAATCATTAAAATCTATTTGCATAGCTCTTTGAAAAGTGGCACCTGCATTAGATAAGCCAAAAGGCATATTTTCATAAGCAAAAGTGCCCCAACGAGTAATAAAAGTGGTTTTAAATCTATCTTCCCTTTTTACCTTGATTTGATTATAACCAGAAAAACTGTCAAGTAAGGACATCATCTGTGACCCTGCAACTTGCTGCAAAATCATTTCCATATTAGGGAGAGGAAAATGGTATTTAACGCTGACCCTATTCAATCCACAAAAATCAATGCATAATATGATCTGACCTGTTGATTTCCAAACAAGAGCCAAATTAGAAACCCACACAAAATAATTAACATGGAAAATTATCACAACGTTCAAGAGTTTTTCCAATTCCTTCCAAATAGTTGCTTCCAGTATAGGGTTAATGGGTATCTGTTTTTTCCTAACTGGTTTTATGCCTTCCTTGATAGGGATGGCATGTTGTATAATAGTAGGATAAAAACCACGAATATCCTCATAATACCAAGAAAAAACATCTTGAAATTCACCAAGCAACTTAGTGAACTTCAATTTTTCTTCTTCATAACATTGGGCACCTATTTTAACGTTCTTTGGGGACTAGGGTGTGTTCCAATTTTCAAGGAAATGGTTTCACCCAATTTCCTTTTTGATTCCTCTTCCTTACGTTTTTCTTTGTCGCCTACATCAATCAACTAAAATGAATTTTCTAGAGGAGTCAAGGCCTTAGGAATTTTGTTATCTTCCATTGATATGATTTCCTTAGGCTTATAAGGTCCATTTTGAATGAAAGAACAGATTCTCTCATCACTAGGGAAGACTTGCCATGATTCTATATTTTCTGGGATATGCAGACGATAAAAAGATTGAAAGGTGCAATCAAGTCTTTGTGGCAGAATTTGTCGAGTAGGAGAGGCTGCAAAAACAACTAACCTATTAGCCATTGAATTCAATTCCATTTTAACATGAGTGATGTTGAAAGATAACAATTTTGATATAAGTACCCAAACATTTTGAGTGTAACGTTTCATTAACTTGTTACTAGGGGAATATATCTTACGTACAAGGTTTACAACAAGTTCAAAATCACCAAAAACTGTAAGGTGAACACAACCTAGATTATAGGCATTTTCAATGCCTAGCAGTAATGCTTCAAATTCAGTGACATTGTTTGTGCAAGAAAACTCTAACCTATAGGTTATGAATTTTACCCACATGAGAGTACACGATAATACCAGATCCGTTTCCTTCATTGGAGCATGAACCATCAAAGTGCATATGCCACATCCCATCCTCTACATCTATTTTTTCCAAGGGAGTGTTGTTCTCATCAACAAAGATGGAGTACACTCCTAGGTCCTCCTCAATATAATTCACATTAGGCTATGGGACTCTTTCTATGTAAGGTTAAATTCTCCCCTCCCTTAAGACTATGATGTTTTTACTGTTCTGAGGAATGGATAAGTGTGGCCTGTCGAGTGAGAGGTATCCACCCATAAAAGCTTTCCAATCTCTTCCTAAGACGGTTGAGTAATTACTCACTGGCATATATATTACCTAAATATTAAGGGTTTTCCTTATTTCAGGGTGCACACACAAAACCAAGGTCACATCCTTGATTTCACCTATGGTCGTTTGTTGTAAACTATTATAAAAGAGCATGCTTTTGGTGTTTTCATTTGTACAAGAAAAGCCTAGATATTCCATAATAGTCTTCGACATTACACTTGGGCTTGAACCACCATGAATGAGACAACAATGGGAAATCTTGTCCATAATATTTACAAAAATATAAAACAAAGGGTTTTTTATAGGGTGCCTAAAGTTATGTACACCTACTTTATTTACAATTGAATCCTCTTCATCTACCTCTTCAGAGAGGTTGGCTACAATGGAATCTTTTTCTTCCATAAAATTTTTCAGATGATTTTGTTGCTTAGGGACGACAACCATATCTAGGAGGGTAGCATCTTCTTTTATATTAGCTAATTGATTAAGAATGTTGTATTTGGAAGAGGAAAGAGGGGAGGTAGTTCCTTGATTGTCAAGAGATTTAGAAACCTAAACATTAGAAAATGGTGAAGATGATTTTGGGCTGGAAGAAGTGCGAAGAGGATCATATTTACCTTTTGGAGAGTAGGATTTATTCCTAGTATTTATGATCATAACATCCTCTGTCTTTGCAAAGTCTAGGACAACAATGGTAGTTTCAAGTCTTTTACCAAAGATTTTATCTATGGAACTCTTCTTTACTTCACATGTACTTTCCTCATGCTGTTCCTCGCAAAAGTTACACCAACTGCGAGGCATGATAGCTTTAGGTTGAAAGTTATTTTCATTAAGATTCTTTAAAGGTGGTGAAGAAGAAGATGAGGCCCCAGGGGTAAGAGAGGGGACATTTCCTTTCCGCTCAAATGCTATCATTCGATTATTCATGTCTTGTACAAGCTGTAAGAGGGAAGAAATATCTGTCTGTTTAACTGAGTTTCCCTTAGGAAGACCTGTTCTTTCGAGCTATTCCTCGTACTCTAAACAAGTATGGAGAGTAGAACCAAGGTTATTAATGGCCTTTTCTTCAATCCTATGAGAGTAGGGAGAAGGTAATGCATTATAATAATGCATGAAAGCGGATAGGTTCTGAGGGCGAATAAGTTCATGGATTTGGTTGTATAATTTGGTGAAACACAATTTGAAAGACTTTGTTGGCCCTCGACCAAGTTTTGGGGAAACTTTGGTAGTTTCAGAGGTTTTGGCCCACTTTTGGACTTCGACACGTCGATCGAAGTAGGAGTGCCCAGGTAGAGATGAGATCACAGATCTCAGCTATTTTAAGGGTTATGTGGACCCGGTAAGGGGTCCTCTAGGGTTTTGTAACGAGTTTATGAGACGCTGACCCATGGGTTTTCCCCATGTTTAGGCCTTATTGTAAGATTTTGTAAAGTATAAATAAAAAGGAATGTAGTGTAGAAGTAGTAGTTCGATGTGAAATAGTATCTCCGTGCGAAGGAATGTAAGTGGTTGAGGCTTTGCGCTCGACTGTGATTTTGTAGAAGGTGCTAAGTGTCGTGATAAGGAATTTTGGCTATGTGCATTTGATCTAGTTTTGGAAGGTAAAGAAGGAGGATCTAGTGTTTAGTGCGCAGATCTCCTGTCTTGTTTGAAGTTCGACTCTGTGGCTTAGTGCACAGGAGTAACTGGATAAAATATTTTGGCGAATAATAAAGAGGCGAAGCATTTTGTGGATGTAGCCCCACCTTTGAGTGAACCACATATATCTGTTGTCTCATGGTTTTTTTTTTGAAGTGTTATTTGTTTTATACATTTTCTTAGTTCTTTGATTATGACGTGTAAAGAATTTATATTTTGTTGCATAAGTATTTTACTTATGATTAAGGGTAAATGAATGCTAGATTTAACTCACAGTGCTAAGTGCTAAGTGCTCAGGGTACATAATCACTTGTTGTTACTACACTTATTTTTCTTTGATTATGCTCTGTGGTGTTAATGAGGTTAATAAACTAATGCATGTTCACTTCCTAAGCATTAACATAATATTCTGTGAAATAATCTTATCACAGAATCATGTCCCAGCTTGGTTACATACACTTGCATCCTGTAACCCCCCTGCTTCTACCTCGGGCTAGGCTTCACCTGCTTCGTAGGTGTTGCCAAAATGGATGGTAGTTGGGGTTTTGTTGGTGTGTTGTTAAGCGTTGAAGCTTGAGTTTTCCCCTGTGCCAACAAATGGTTCCGTTGCAGGGAATTGAAACTGTGATTGCTAAGAACTAAAGTAAAGAAAAAGAAAAGCTCCGTGCAGAGGTCTGCTGCTGAAGTGCACATTACTCTACTTGACTTGCGAAGCTTTGTGTCAAGAAATTAAGATATTCTGAAGAAAAGAGGTAATATTCTAAAACAGACAAGCTTTGTGCTTTGGTAAGATAAATATAAGTGAAAATTTTTGTTTTGAAAGCATGAATTTAAATATGTTTAATAGATTCTGTCCTAGTCTGAAGGCTAGGGCACAGTTGAAAGAAATATTTTATTTGAGTAAATTTAATGGAAATAAATATAGATATGTTATACCTATGCATAGAAAGATTTTTTGGACTAATAAGTGGATGCGGAAACCTAGAAAGAATTTTTGCATATTGCAGGTCCAGCGCTATGATCCTAGGGGAAGTGCGTAGTACATAAAATATTGGGGAACATTTAAGAGAAAAAGAGGATTGAATTTGTGTTATAATTGTAGAAGGTCGGGACATCTTGCTAAGGAATTCCTTGGGGTAGGCCCTATTTGTCTTTGTTGTAAGATTGTTGGTCATGAGGTTGAGGATTGTCCAAGGATTATTGCTAAAGTTAAAGGGAGGTACATAAGACAAGAAAATTATGAAAAGAGTCAAGAGACTAAGGGTATGTTAGAAAGTCATGAAGAGAAAAGGTCAGAGGAAGTTCATACTATGTTATTATAGTTGGAAGAAACTATGGATGTTCACAAAGATGTCAGTTTACCAGAAAACCTGAAAGAAAAACAACACATAAGTGCAAGAATAAAAGACTTCGACATAGACCGTATAGTCTTGGATGAAGAAACACAAGTGAATATTATGACAAAAGAAACTTGGGAAGTTTTGGGAAAGCCTACCGTGGTACCTTCTTTAGGAAGGATAGGCTTGTTTAAGGGAAAGATGATAAAGTTATGTGGAAGAGTAACCACTGTACCTATTATTGTTCATGGAACATCGACTGCAGAAGAATTTGAAGTCATTAGGTTTGTTGAGAACAAAGCCCCTTTCCCACTTTTGTTAGGTAAAACTTGGATTGAGAAGGATAAGATCAGAAGGAAAGCAGAGGAAGAAGCTACATAAAAGAAAAAGAAATAATTGAGGAATTTCATAGCTAGGAAAATAGACCAACTAAGAGAAGAACGAGAGGATAAGTTGAAGCAACAAAGAAAAGTAACAATGTAGGAGGGACATAAAGAAAAATAATTAGCTATCAAGGTTGAAAGAATGCAAGAAGGCTTGAAGGACCTATCTATCCAAAAGAGAAGTGTTCCCACTCAGGAAGTGTTAAGAAAAGGGGCTAGGGGAAGATAAGAATAAAAATGGAAAGAGGATTCCAGAAATAGTTAAAGAGACTCAGATAATAGGAAAGAAGGAAAGGAATCTCAATAAAAAGAAGGCTAAGTTGGAAAAGTTACAAGAAGTTAAGGAAACCAGATGGAAGACTTCACAGACCAGAACCTCACAGGAGGCAGGTTCACAGGGTTTGAACCTTGCTGGAACAACACGTCCACGCAGATTTGGACTTCACCCTGACAAAGTTATATAACTATTGGAGGCGCCTTGACCATTAGAATGACGCTCTAGAATGGTTAGGAAACACATTTATGGGTTTATGGATTGATTTTGGATGTTGAGACAGTGCCATAATGACTAGATTTACATTAATGGAAGCATTTAACTCTAGTTCATGTTCGTTGGAAGATCCATCATGCCGTCCCTCTAATTTAACTCGTCAATCATGGTGCTGGGACCACTTTTTACTACCCGTGAATGACTAAGCTAAGTTGAGAACTGTCCAAGTGTTGAACTGATCTTCTTGTCATTATATGAAAGTATACCCCACCTGTCTATTTGTCTATCTATTGTATGTTAAAATATATAATGCTAGGCGAACCCAACGACCTTGAGAAGTCTGTCGAGGAAGTTCTTAGGAAACTCATGGCCGACAGGCCTGTATCTGAAGGTATTCAAGCATCATCGAATAGGGGATTGCAGGATTCCCCTTCAACTAGATGTCGTGCCACCCACATCAACCCCGTAACTGAACAAAGAAGCAAGCACCGCAGTGATTTGGATAACGTGAAGCAAATCCCATCGATCCTGCCTGAGTATATTCTACCTTGTTGGACAACTGAGAGGGGGGGGGGTGAATTAGTTGTCCCCGTGCTTAAACAATTTTATACTTATTTTAAATTCTTTGCAGACACACTTAATGACATTCACAATAGTGCAGGGAAGTAAGCAATAGTATATTTAGTATCAGTCACACACATGTGCTACACAGAGACAGATATTTCCTGAGGAAACCCGTACAGGGTAAA